>JACDJE010000032.1:1943285-2012120 GCA_016647715.1 Pavo muticus | reverse complement strand
GGGGGGGAGGGGGGGGAAGAGACAGAAAAATGCATAGATGCTTCACCCTAAGACTGTTTCTCATACCAAACCTCCCCACCCATCCATAGCTCCACAGCCTCAGCCACTTCTCCCCATTTCGTTCTACAGGGAAGCAGCTCCATCTCCCACCCCTGCTGACCAGCAGGAGCTGGGGTGTGGAAAGGTGTTACGCGGGAGCTGATAAGGACATGCCAAGGCAATTGAGCATAATAAGATACAGCCTGAACTTTCATCGAGCAGAAAAGGAAAACCATAGGCAGCAGAGCAGCATAGCCTCTCCTTAAAAACAAAAGCAACTTGTCTTCCTTTTTTCTCTTTTTAAAGTGAATCTGGATTTATCTTTGCAACAACATATCCCATTTCTGCTCGGAGCGAAACAAGCAGATACACAGCCACACACACCAGGTAACCGTGGTGCCATCCAGAAGGTTCAGGTGGGCTATGCCATTGTGCAAGGTCCCTGGGAGGGGAAAAGCCCACATCAGAGCCCAGGCAGAAGATAGGACCAGAAATGGATGCATCCAGGTGGATGAAGGGGTGCCAGAGAGCATGTTTCCACTAGAGTTACATGTTTATGGGCAAGGAGCATCTGATGGGATGACCTTTTGTTTTGGACATGGGTGAGATCAACAGATTTTCAGCAGGTCTCAATAGGACTTTTCAGCAGAGTATAAAATTCCATCCCATCACCAGCCCTCTCTCAACTTGGATGGATAAACCCAGGCGATGGAGAAAGAAGCCAGTTCCTGCCCTGGTGGGAGCATCCCACCAGCAGCCAACCCATGCAGCAATCCTGAGGTCACTATCCTTAATGACCCGTTTTTATATATATTTCTTAATTACTTTTTACCACGGCAGGCAGACTCCCACCAACTCACTTCCAAGATGATGAATTGCACCCCCAGGATTGTGTGTCCTTCGCACACAGATATGCTGGTGCGGTAATGTATTAACATCACCGGTCTGGAATTTGGAGGCAGAGCGGGGGAGAGAAAGGGCTGGAGCTGGAGCCCTCCCAGCACCCTGCACAGGCTGCAGCATTCAGTAGGTGTGAGAAATTGGTGCCGTGTAAGACCCCAGAATGTGGCCTTTTCTCACGCTCCCTCCATCTCAGCTGCACTGTTCAAGAAACTGGCGTCTGCCTGGAGAGGAGGAAGTCTGGGCTCTGTTTTTGGAAGGGAGAGGCATGCCAGAGGATAAAGCAGACTTGTCGGAGAGGTTCAGCTTGGCTTACTGAACTCGGATATATATATTTTTGTTGTTGTGTTGGATAGGAAAGCATCCACAGTCTTGTGCTGTAAAGGATGGAGGAGAACAACACTTTGCTGCTGCTCAAAGCTGGGATTAAAGGCCAGCTTCACACCAGGTATGATGCTGCCTATCGGACCCACCAGACTGGTCATGAGTCATTTATTTCACGGTGCTCTTCCCCCAGACCCTGCTGCCTGGAGCAGCAGGAGGGAGCTCCCTGCTGCAGCAGGGACAGGAGGTAGGAAGGAAGCCGTGGGAATGAGTCTCTGGGAGAGAGGAGGTTTTCTGCATTTATGGCCCTCGCTGAGGAATGGAGCCACAACAGGAACCAGGGTCAGCAACAAGCCCTCTACCCCTGCTGTGCCTTCGAGAGAAAGCAGGCTTGGCCCCAAAATACTGAGTGCAAATGTTATCCTTAAAGCACGCCAGCATAGCCTCTCATAGACAAGGGGGACAGAGGCACTGCACATCACTGGCTGCCCTTTGTCTCCCCACAGAACTAAGGGATGCAGCTCCTGGGTTTGCCTGGTGTCTGCTCTGCCTTTCTCCATCGGAAGAGCCAAGTCACACAAACAAAGGGAGAAGGGGAAAAATATCTCGGAAAGCTGAAAACTTGTTGTCACACAGCAGCCAGGCTGCAAATCATAAAACCATAGAATCATCAAGGTTGAAAAGAACCACTAAGATCATCAGATCCAATCGCAACCCATCCCTACCATGCCCGCTAGCCATGTTCCCCCAGTGCCACATCTCCACAGTCCTGAACACCTCCATGGACAGGGACTCCACCACCTCCCTGGGCAGCCTGTGCCAGTGCATCACCACTCTGAGATCAGATTTTTTCCTAACATCCAATCTGAACCACCCCTGCTACAACTTAAATCCATTACCTCTGGTCCTATCACCAAAGCATCAATCCCCAGTATCCCATCTGCTGCCTTTGCTGGCCAAACCCTTCTGATATACATGGCAATGCTTCATCCTAGCAGAGGTTGCAGCTCACCCTAGCCCTTGAAGAGCTTCCACAATTCCCATCAGCCCTAAATATCCATTTGCTTCAGAGCAGGCAGAAGCCCAAGACACATGAGGCACAATTAAGCTAAAAACAGACACTTCTTTCCTTCCAGAAAAGGAACATTACAACACATGGCAAATGTGGTGCTCCCAACCAAACGAGCGCTAGGGCCAGAAGAAGCTGGGAATGCATCCACATAACAGCCAGAGAGATGGCTCAGCCATTGCTTCAGAGAGGAAAGAATCAGCTCCCCACATCAGCCCACAATCCAGGAAACAGGGGTGAACATCAACAAAGAGAAGCTGCAATAACCCACATGATAACCACCACTTTCCATGCAACAAACCATGGCATCAGCACCCCCTTCTCCTCCCAGTCTCCTTTCTCTCCAAAGCACCACCCCCCTTGTTTCTTCCCAAGCCCTCCAAGCTCCTTGTTCCCAGCTCATTGCTCCAGAGGTCAAATGGAAATAGCAGAGCAGCATCTTCCTTGCTGAGACGTGTCCTGGCCAGCTCCAGGAGACGTCATGCACGGATAGAGAGGGAAGCAGCATGCAGAGGTGGGCAAAACCCCAGGTCCCCGTCACACTAAGTACACATCCACCCACACACTATATGGCTGTGGGATGGACCCCACATCCTGCATATGGGGGGAGCAGCATCCAGGCTCCATCACCCAGTTTCGGGGAGTGGCACAGCCGCTGCTGCTGCAGATTTACAAAGCGGTTGATTTGCGGGTTAATTAAGCAGCCATCTTCTTTTGTGAAACACTCAAGGCTCGATAAATAGAGGGAGAGTAGAATTCCAGCAGGAGCTGATAATGAACTGAATGAATCGACATGGCAGGCGCTGGATCCCTATCTTATTTATAGGAATTCATTAGGAGGATAAGGGGAGAACAGACCGCGATAACAAGATAGGGAGGATCATGTTTGGGGAGGACTTCAAAAACACAAAGTCTTAGGGGACCGTGAAGGTTTGCTGCTGTTACCTTCCTACAAAGAGACAAATATTTCTCCAGGGACATGCTGATAGAGATATTGTACCCACAGAGGGACGTGGGGGGAGAGGAACGAGTGAGGCAGATAACGCTGACAGACTCTGTGGCTCCCTTGGAGCAATGCAGAGGGCACATCCTTCTGCTTTTTGCTGAGCAAAGCACAAGCCAACAGGTTACCCTGCCAAGGATGCTGTGGAGCCTTGCAGCAGGCTCAGAAGGGACCATTACACTTTGCATCAAGGGGCAGGGGGGTATGTCTGGCATCATGCTGGAATCCTCGATGCTTACAGATGTGGCTCCAGACAGCCATTTTCGCTCTTGTTTCTATGTCAGCTATGTACTCATGCACATCAGAAGAGCCTAAGACCTGTGCAGTGTAACTGCTCTGCCTGCAGTCACCTTGGGATAGATGAAAGCATAGTGGAAGCTTAGCAGTCTTCACAGCTCTGTGTCTTGAAGCCAGAAGCCTCGAGGCATTCACGAACTGAAGGAGCTTGCACCTCGCTGCAAGGCTTAAGAAGAAGGAAACATAACTGCAGAAGAGGCTGTGCTTGGAACAGAGACTGCCTACTCTCCTATTCATTCCTGTGAGCATTAGTGGGGTTATTTGGATGTAAACAGTGGATTAAATCTCTCATACATCTTCACACCCTTCATCCTCCTCCTCCTCCATAGAAAGGAGGGAGGCATCGGGGCTGGAGAACACAGCCCCAATGTCAGACCTCAGCCCAGTGAAGAGCGAAAAGCCCTGATCAGGACAAATATCATCACAAAGTTCCCCTGGTAGAAGCCAGTGTGAGTTTATGGGACACCAGAAGTCCCAGTCTGAAGGAGGAGGAACTTGGGGACACCGTTCAGGAGAGGAAAACACCTCTGGCCCGTGCTGAGCCAATTCTGGACTCCCTTTGTGTGCACAAGGTGTGTGTGCTTCCCCTCAGCCTTCTCATTTCTCACCTCAGAGAGCTTCCATGCCACCACCCCATACCCAGGGGGCAGAGATGGAGCAGCTGTGGGAGCTCACGTCCCTTCCACAGCACAAAGTTCATTTGGGAGGTGAGGTGAAGAGCCTGCATTACTGGCCGGGGAGATCCCACTGCAAGAAGCATGTCTGAATAACTCCACCCTGGCACCTCCCACTGCCTGCTGGAGCCCAGCGGCACAGGGCAGCCCAGAGGTGCCCAACACACAACGTTCACCCTGCGCTTCCTTGTTCTACCTTCCACTCCCTCAGAAGCTCAGTTAAGGAGGTGAGCAGCCCAGCTGAGAGCTGGGCACAGAACAAATCCCCCCAGCACCAGCTGCTAGAGGAGGGTCCTGGGGTTATTTCCAGCCGAACAGCAGTGACTGCACGGGTGGAACCCCAGTGCCAGCACACAGCGTAGCCATCCTCCTGGGCTCAGCCTGGGCTGTAGATGCGAACAGACCACACAGCTCACCGCTGCCTCATGCCCCGGCAATTGTAGGTGGAGAGGAAGGGTCAGAGAGCCGCTGGGATGCACTGCATCAGCCGAGCACCACCAGCTCGCAGAATTACAAACGCACATCAGCTCAAGCACAGCACACATTTCAGGGGGAAAAAAACCCCGCCGTCTCAGGTGAGTGTCACGGCGCGGTTGTGCTCAGTTATTCCAGTTGCACTCTCCTGGAAAAGCCATCAGCAAGTTCTGATCTGCTTTTCTCATATTATTCGGGAGGTGGGGGATCTATTCTCCTTCCTCCCAACTCAAGGCGGAGCGGGGTAGGGCAGAAACCCGGCGGATTTCGGGGAACGAGGAGACGAAACCGGGGCAGAGGGCCGTGTGTCCCCACGCCCCCGTGCCCTGCCACTCACCTGATGAGGTTCTGCAGGCCCTGTTTGCTGGAGTTCCGCCGCAGCACCGCGCTGCTCATGGTGCCGAGCCCGGCGGCCGGCTGCCGGCTCCCGCAGCCGCTCCCTGCCCGCACAGCCGCCCGGCGCCGCGCGTCCCCCCGCCCCGTCTTCAGGAAGTTCTGCAGCTGGTTTCCTTTTGTTTCGGCGAGCCCCCTCTGTTCCACCCCCTCGTGTCTCCTCCACCTCCACCTCCTCCTCCTCTGCCTGCTGCAAACGTCAGGGAGAGCTCCGGGAGCAGCGCTGGATGCGGGCTGGGTGCTGCCTGCGAGCACAGTACAAAGCCAGCGCTTCTCGGGCTGCTACGCGCTCCTCTCCCATCTCTCATTCATCTTCTCCATCTCTTCTCCCTCCCTGCTTCTCCTTTTTCCTTCATCCTTTTTCCCCCTCTCTTTTTTTTTTTTTTTTTTCCTCCACTCCTTCGTTTTTCCCTCCCTCCACCGCTGTTTTTTCTATGATAAAAATGAGGAACAAAGCAAGCCGAGGGCTGCAGTCCGGGCTGGCAGCTTGTGCTCGAGCAGCCAGCAGTAAATCACTGCTGGTCCATTCACATCGGGAGAAGCCTCGCCTCCCAGCGCTCCCTGTGTACCCGGAGACAAACCAAGAGCTGAATTAATGCAAGAGGGCTTTTGTATCCTAGAATCGTTTGAACTGGAAGGGACCATTAAGGGCCATCTGGTCCAATTCCCCTGAAATGAACAGGGACACCTACACTAGATCAGGTGCTCAGAGCCCCGTCCAGCCTGACCTTGGGGCATCTCAATGGACGGAGTATCCACCACCTCTCTGGGCAACCCACGCAGTGCTTTACTGCCCTAATTGTAAAAAACTTCTTCTTTACAACAAATCTAAATCTCCACTCTTAGTTTGAAACCATTTCCCCTTGTCATATCACAACAGACCCTGCTAAAGAGTCTGTCCCCTTCCTTCTTATAGCACCCCCACCTTTAGATAATGAAAGGCCACTACTAGGTCTCCCTGGAGCCTTCTGGTGTCCAGTCTGAATAGCCTCCACTCTCTAAACCTGTCTCAGTAGGGGATCATTTTTGTGTTCCTCCTCTGGATGCGCTCTAACACGTCCATGTCTCTCCTGTTCTGAGGAAAGCTCTTCTTGTGAGATGAGGACAACAGCTGGACTTGGGGGCATGCCAATGAGTTGCACCCTGCTCCTGCTCCCAACATCCCCCTCACCTACCCAAGTGGCTGACTTTCCCATGCCTCAGTTTCCCCAGCTGTCAAATAGAGGGGGAGCAAGAAATCTGGCTTGTCTTTGGGAAACCCCAATATTTCAGGAGAATAAAGAATCATGTAAATGTCTGATGAGGGGTCAATAACACTGCCACCTGTGGCAGTGCCACATTGCTCTTGCCTCCACACTGCATCATCATGGGATTAGTGTTTGGAAAAATAGATCAGCAAATAAATTAAGTCTTTTCCCCTAATCCTGACTTTGCATGGAAAGACCATCCCCTGTACTGAGCTAACAGGTACCTGGACTTGTACAGGTTACTCCAGCCCTACCTTATACCCACACATTAGGGAGAATCATGGGCTGGAAAAGACCACTAAGATCAACTAGTCCAACCATCAACCCATCACCACCATGCCCACTGAGCCACATCACTCACGGCACAGCCTGCCTTCCTTCCCCTGTGATGGATGGGAATACCCCATCTGAGAAGGGCCATCCTGCTCTCACCCTCACCTTCTTCCTGCTTTCAGCCCCTCTTACCATATTTACTCATTTCTTTTCAATCACTTCTGCAGAGCTGCTTTTTGCTGCCTGAAATGGGGAAGTTGCCCATGCAGTACACCCAGACACCTCAATAAAAAGGAAGTATACCAAGCCCAGATCAGAGGGATGTACCTCCCCTTCTCAGCTTCATTTCGAAACAATCTGTTTTGGTTTTTTTCTGCAGGTATTTACCAAACTTCCCCTTGGTGATCATAACAACAGAACGCTCAAAGCACAGACACTGACTCTGGCCTAGCTCTGTGGGCTCTTCAGATGCTGTCCCACTGTATTTTCGATTTCTAAATTTGGGGCTGGTGAGAAGATGCAAGGGATTTACCAAAAAAGGCCTCTGATGTTCAGAAAGAGCATGTCCCAGCCCCACAGGCACTTACAGGAGCAACTAGGCTTAGGCAAGTGAACGCTCCTTCTAACATCATCACAATTGCCCACACATTTAAAATGAAACACACACCTGCAGGACTTCCTTTACCATAGAATCATTGAGGTTGGAAAAGACCACTGAGATCATCCAGTCCAACCCCAGCCCATCCCTACCATGTCCACTGACCACATCCCTCAGTGCCACATCTCCACAGTTCTTGAACACCTCCCAGGACGGTGACTCCATCACCTCCCTTGGCAGACTGTGCCAGTGTCTCATCACTCTGAGAAGAAATTTTCCCTCATATCCAACCTGGTACAACTTAAGGACATCACTTCTTGTCCTACCTAGAAAACACCCCCAAACCTGCTCATGATCTGAGCCAGCCAAAGAGGCAAGGTGGAAGCACGGCCAGAGTGAGCAGTGCAAGGAAATTCAGCTGGATGAGTTCAGGCTGAAGTGCAGCAGACACAGAAAGAAAAACAAAGAATTCATTCAACTCTTATTTTTTTTCCCTCCTTTTGGCACAGTACATGCTAGGAGAACTGACATAAATCCCTGCAGCAGAACTGCACTCGATACAGGGGTAGAGGTTCCCAGAGCACCCAGGAACATGCTGCAGGCCACCAGAGAGCTTCCCTGAGCTCTCACCAGCAGCTGAGGAAAGGAAGAAAGTGAGAGATCGGGAGGGAGCATGTGGGGCTGGGCTGTTGTGGCAGGAGGAGGGGAGTCCCAGTGAGATAGGGCCACACCAGTTCCCGTTAATTACACAATCACTCTGCTATGTAGGACCGATTGCAAAATCGGTTGGAGGCTAACACATGATCTAGGGAGGGGAAAAGAAAAACTAGAAGAAAAGACTTTACTGCTAACCAAAGAACTACATCCCAAGAAATTTCCCCCAAATGTTCTGTAGATTCCGCAAGATGTTCACTTTCACCACTGGTTCCCACTTAGTGTGGCTCAGCTCATTCCAACAACACTCACTTTTGGGCAGCAAAACTCAGAAGCCAAAACAGTCAGAGATAATCCCAAGGAAATGGAGAGTCTAGCAGCCAAGAGCAGCACGTTGTTCCCTTCTTGCATGAGCAGCTACCTGCAAGCTCCAGAAGCGTGCTCTCAAGAGAGCAGCACATCTCAACTGCGTGATTAAGGCGGGGGTGCTTGATTTCTGGGGAGGAAAGAGCAAGATCTGAAAACAGAGGACCCAGCAGCTCTGCTGAGCATCAGAAAATGCCCTGGAGTGGAGCAGAGGGATGTACAGCTGCACTCAAGGGACCACCAGAAGGCAGAACAACCAGCCCCCTGTAGATGTGCTGAACTTGAAAGGATGCTCCCAAGACAAAGCATGACCTCATGGGTGTTGAAGGAAGCGGATGCTGTGGGTGGAAGCTGTCCCAGCAAGGATATTTGCCTGGCCCACAGGCTCTGAGGAGAAAGGAGGTGCTGGGGAAGGGCTCTGCAGATACAAGCATGGTCCTGGGCTCACCCCACAGCACATGGGGCAGCCCCACAAGCGAGGGATGTCAGTGGCTGCAGGAGGGCTGGCTCGCAAGGAAGAGCTCATAGCACTGTGGGCCAAGTCCAGAGAGTCAACAAACACCATGTCATTGGGCTGAAGTGCTTGGCTCAGGAACAACAATGAGTTTCTTCCTATGACATCCAAAGAGGCAGAAAGAGAAGAAGGAGCAGCCCTTGTTCCTTACCCCACCACTGCCCTCTCATCCACATGCAGGATGGAGGAGGGACCCACCCTTTTCTGTCCCCACAGAGCATTTCATAGGCAGACATTAAAACTAAAATCCCAAGGGTTCGCTTCATCCCCCAGGGAGAGGGGAAATGCAAGTCTATGAGTCTGGAGAGAGGAGATGCTTTGCTCCAGTGATGATACAAATGGGAAAAATGATGAGGGGGCTGAGGGAGAAGGAAGCCAAAGGAAAACAACAGGGAGAAAGAGGCCAACAAAGGAGAAGGGTGTGAGCAAAAACTAGGGCAGCCCAGCACCATTAAGACCCGAGGCGGCCAAGTAACTCAGGCAAGCTAGTTTGGCATGTAGAGCCAGCACAGCTCCTGCAGCATGCACCATATCTTTATGCTATGTTAAATAAACAAAACCATTGGGAAAGAGATGGGAAAACAAAACAATGGTGTAGATAAGGCACTTCTGGCCCCTGCAGGTTGGACATTACAGGGCAAGCAAAGAACTGTTGGCTTCGAGGAGACTAGCTCCATCACTACAGGATCCATCTCCCCTGCAGGACCACGCAGCAAGACAAAGTTCCAGCCTGGATGAACATGCTATAGGCAGCTACTGCCAAGATCATCCCCTCACTGAAGACACTAGGAGATAGCTATAAAAGGCCTTCTTACAGGATCTTGTTATCCTGTTGCTAGCTTTCAATCACAGAGGTGATCCCTGCCTAATCCCTGCTTCATGCTGCCAGGCTGTTACTCCAGCGGGGGTCAGGGTAGGCTAAGGGATAGGAAGGCATCCCTGGGCACTGCCTGCCAACTCCACTTCCAGGACACACCTTGTGGGAAGACATCTAACCTCGGATTGCCAGCATCCATCCATGCTTCCCTTACCGGAGCTGAGCAAAAGGATGGGAGCCACTGTAGAAGGGCAGAGAAAAGTGGCATGGTGTGGCATATCCAAAAAGCCTGAAGCCCAATGTCTGCCTCCACCAAGATGAGAATAGTCTTTACTTGCCCAAAGTCAGCCCTCATAGCAAGTTGAGAGAAGCCTTCCTGTCATAGCATCAAGAGGGATGGATCAAGGTATGCACAAGGGGCACCTGGAGCTGAATGAAGGACCATGTCAACTGGAGTAGGAAATGGGAGACAAATACCATCCCAAGGAATCATAGAAACACCAAGGTTGGACAAGACCTCTAAGATCATCCAGTCCAACATCCACCTACCGCCGATATTTCCCCACTAACTCATGTTCCTTAGTACAACATCTAAACGTTTCTTGAACACCTCCAGGGACAGTGACTCAACCACCTCCCTGAGCAGCTTGTTCCAGCATGTAACCACTCTTTTGGAGAAAATTTTTTTCCTAATATCCAACCTTAACTTCCCCTGGCACAACCTGAAGCCCTATCAGAGCAGGAGGGAACAAAGTGAGTATCACAGTACTCTTTCCTTGGGGGACACTGCTGTCAGCTCCTGTTACGTGGAGGTGAGTGTCAACTGCAAGGAGGCATTTATTTTGAGAGTGTTTCAATAATTGGAACAATTATTGTTATAAATTTTATTAGGGATGAGGGAATTTGCCATTCACAAACGGATGGTGGTTGTGATTGCTTGGAATAGGTCAATAGTTCAGGTTTTTTTAATGCTAATGGCTCTAGAGCAACATTTCTCTGGAAAGGAAACTGCTTTTGGAGCAGAAAAGGCACATGCATGCGCATGCACAGGGGAAGAGTTCATATTTTCCATCCCATCTGGCAGGGACTCGATAAAACAAATTGCACATACTGTCTATTCAGCAGCAGCAAGCAACAGATACCTAGAGCTAGGAGAGGGGCTGCTTGCTAAAGCAGAAAAAAATCCCTCGCAAAGGATCCGCTAGCAAAATGAGTTTGTAAGGGAAAGAACCAAAGACCTCCAGCTGATGCAAACTGGCACAGTTTTATTGCAGACAGTGGGATGGCACTGATTTGCGCTAACAAAAACATTTGGGCCTGTACTTCCATACGGGAGTGATAAGGAGTCTGAATAAATTCAGCTCCAAATGAAGCAAGCCTTGCACATCTCAGAGCAGGTGCTCCCATGTGGCTCCAATCTTTCAGCCCCCTGGTGCAAGCGAGTCGCCAATCACATCAATAATAGAAGAGCTCTGACTATTTCCGTCCACTAATAAATTCAGTGGGGTGCGCCCATCTGTTTTTCCTCTTTTTGCCCATGTAGTCCCTGGACAGTAATCACACACTGCTCCTTCGAAGTAGGGAAAATCCTGGGTGCTGCCAGCCGCCCTGCCCACGCACTGCCCTGCAAAGCCCCAAGGAATCCCTCTGCAGACCTGCTCATGAACAAGACAACTCTGAGTGCTGAAACCTGGGATTAAGACACTTCGGCAGCTTCCTCACACATCTGGTGCGCGTTAGGAGGGATACACTGGCAGGGAAAACACACTCAGGCTCCAAGCAGGGCTGGTTAACCCCTTGGTGACTGCATCTCCATGGAGCACCCAGAGAGCACGAGAGTTGAGAAACACCTGCTAATAACCAGGAGAGCTCAACTCAAATCTCAGCAGTGGTTTTGGGAACTCAGAGCAATTCTGTTGCCTAAACATAGGTGTCAAGTGCCATTGGAGATGTCCAAGCCCTGGCAGGTGTCCCAGTAAGGGGCTACCCACACCTGTTAACTGGCACAGGGCAAATCCCATGGCTAAAGTACTTTTTTCCCTTCATAAAGATGCCAGACTCGATGCCCTGGCCTTACAGTAGAGATAACATTTCCTCTTTGCATTGTGTGCCATGGGTATAGACTGCCAACCACAGAGCACCCACAAAGGTGATACTGGTGCTACTCTAGTACACATCACACTGGGGTCACACAGAACTGACTTCCTAGCAGTGAAGGCCCCAGATTCCCTATTAAACAGTACATCCTTGTGCTTGCTTTCATTGCAGCACAGCCTCAGGGTTTCTTTTCATGAAAGGATTGAGGAAACACAACAGAGGCACCCCACGAGAAGCCATTCCTCATGCTTTTGGCTTCAAAGGATGCCAAGGCACCACATCAGTGAGTTCAGAGGCTCAGTCCTAGGACCAGCTTGACAGGTTAGGGATAAGGAAACAGGATGATGGGGATGATGGGAGTAGGGCTGGGATGCTGGAGGGGTTTGGTGTCCCACCAGCCAGAAGTCTCATCCCATCACAACAGTGGGTTCTGGCAAAGCTTCCTCCTGGCATGCTCTGGGTCTCCAGTTCTTCCGCCCCAGCCTTCCCCCACTCTGCCTTCACACCCAGTTCCACAAAAAGCTCTCTCCATAATCCACAGAGAAGGGAATCCCACAGGCGTCAGAGCCAGATTTCACCTCAGAATGTTTTAAAACAACCTGCTGGAAAAACTCCCACTTTTTTTCTCCTTTTCTACAGCCTTCCAGCCAGCACAGTCTTGTGCAGTTAAAAATTTCAAATAAGACCTCCGAGGCAATCACTTACTTAACTAGTACACCAAACCCATGGCTTTACATTGCAAACTAGGCTCAGAGGCAAGCTTTCCTGAAAGTAGAAAGGGGCAGTAAAGGCACCTGATATGTCTCTATAATTAGAGGCAGCTCTTTATCCCTAACAGCCCTGCCAGAGCACCTATATCCAATATGGAAATGCTGAAGTATTGCCCAGCTTCATGGAATTTTCCAGCTGAAGTCTGCTGGCCCTCCCTTGTTTGTTCTCCTACTCATTTTCATGCCAATGCACCCAGCTGGGTCAGACTTGGACCAGTTACTCCCAAAGCAGAGATTGGCCATCCTTCCCCAAAGGAATCCAATGCGTTGAGGACTTTCCCCATATCAGTTTTCCTGGCCAGCCTGCTTACAGCCATGGGTATACTTAGCAACAAGAGTCATCTTAGCAAGGGCTCTTGAGGCTCCTCCAAGGATCCAGAGAATTTGAGACAGCTGGGGCAAGGAAAAGCCTGGGGCTGCTGGCACAGCAGCGCCCTTCCCTTGCTGCTGACCATACATGGGCTGCTGAGGGCTTCCTGCAGCCCCAGCAAGAGGGAAGCAGGGAAATCTGGGAGGTGATCTCTCATTTCACAGCCAGTAGCTCCACGTCAAAGCCTGCTCATGAGCCGTGCTCCAGTGGGATGACCTGCAGGGCATCAGGCTCACACTGCTCACTCTTCCCATAGAGTGATGGCAGCTCATGGAAGAGCATAACCCCAGTTTGCAAAGAGCGTTTGCCTAAGGTGAGGAGATCAGAGAGCTGAGCTAGCCTCAGGGTAAGAAAAGGTAGCCCCGAGCAGCACACAGACACTTCCTCCTTCCATTTTGGGAGTGGAAATCATGAGAACCTAGCAACATTTAATTGCAAGCAAAAGCAGGCAAAGTTCAGAGCTGCATAGGAAGCTATTACACAAATCAGGTGGGATATCAATTCTCTATGTTTCCCAAACCAAACATTACTTCTGCTCTCTATTTTTTTCCCCATCATATTTAGTTTTTTCATTTAAATTCAGATAAAAAGGAAGGTCTGCACCACCCTTTGATCAACACTCACTAACACAACTTTGCAGCAAGTTTAATAAAATTTCACTGTTTTCAAAGAACAGACCACTTTCTATCTTATTTATAGGAAACTCCAGCAGGAAACAGAGAAAATATGAACTTGGCCCTGCCTTAGCAGCTGCTGCTGCATGGCCCCATCTGAGCCAACACAGCACAGGGTGAAGGCTGGGCTGTCCCAGATACCCAAACGACTGTTCCATCCTCCTGCTGGGTGCACAGAGCACTGCCTGGGATTGCATAGGCCATACTGAACCATCACCCCACTCCCCCAGCAGCAAACCCTCTTTGTTTCTGCAGGCAGCTGAGCATGCTGAGGCTTTGCACCTTTTGATGCTTCCAGTAAAGGCTTCAGCCAAGGCTAATTGCTGTCAGGTGTCAGCCAAAACACTTACTGCAATCATTAGTGATGGCAGATGACACACCTTTCTCCTCTTATTGTCACTCAGGGGGTGTTTTTCTATCAGTGTGAAGTGTGCTGCTTTTGGGAGAAATGCTAATATGAGCTTTGAAGCTGGAGGAGAAAACCAGGCAACCCCCCAAGCTGCATAGATGCTCAGCCTAAACCCAGCGAGTCCCGGCCTGAATTCTTTTGTGTGATTTTCAGCCCAGCTTATCTCTGCCTCCCTTATTAGGGGCAGCTGTAATTCGGTCTCTGCTGCTACTCTTTTTCCTTTTAACCCCCATGGAAACTGTCCACCGTGGAGTGAACAGAGCAAGAATTTTACAGTCTCTGTTGATAAAGAAAAAAGCAGATCAGGGGAAGAAAGAGATGTGTAAACTGACAAAAGGCAGCACCCTGAAAAATGTCCCAGGTAATTCAGCTTACAGGAATAGTCAACACAAGAAGAAATCAGACCCTCAGAGCAGCGTCACCTCTCAGCCCCATCCCACAGCTGCATCCTGTGTCACAAGTTATAGAATCATCTGAGTCGGAAGGGACCCTTAAAGGCCTTTTGGTTCAACTCCCCTGCAATGAACAGGGGTTCATTGCTACATCAGGTTGCTCAGAGCCATGTTCAGCCTGACCTTGAAATTCTCCAAGGACTTGCCCAGCGAAGGTCACCCAAGCTGTAGCACAGACAGCAGTTAAAAGCAAGAGGGGTTTGGGCAACCCTCCCACTTTCAATTTCCTTCCCACAAAAGCGCTCCGCTCATGTACAAACAGTGAGAACAGCAGGGTCTGTCTCCACCTCATCTTAAAGATGGGTTTCAACAGCAAAGCACTAAGGCAGGTCTCAGTCTCACAGCCAGACCCCTCGCTGACCTTGCATGTGGTGGAGGCCAGGTTTTCCATCAGATCAACATCCCATTGGCCTTGAAGTTCAATGGAGATAGGACCTAGGAGAAGCCCAAGTCTCTCCCTATCTGGAAGGCCTCTCCAAAAGCATCTGGCCACCTTTATGTCCCATGGATCCTCTTCATTTCAACCCCACAGTCTTCCTTCCCCACCAACAAACCCAGCTCCCCATCCTCCCAGATTCATGGACACAGGGCTCCTCAGTCACCAGCTTCACCTCTCGCTCTCCTGGTAGGATTCATCTCCCGCTTGATCTGTGCCTCCTGCACCCTCCTGGCACTCCTCAGGGTCCGACATATCCCCTCCTGGCTAGCACGGAGGGATGATGCAAGAGGGTGCTGCTGCCGCTGCTTTGCTCTTCCTGCGCTCAGCAGAAGTGAGCTGTGCCGGAAACTTTGTGGGCTGAGGGCTCGGGGGGGGGGATGGGAGAAGAGCAGGGGGAATGCAAATTATTATTTTTTTTAACAACCGTTTGGATTACTTTAAAGTTTTGCCTGTCAGCAGCCTAAAAAGTGGGAAGTGTTAAGCTAAGATGAAGGGAAGCAGGGGGCATGGTCATCCCCCCCCCATGGCAGTAAGAAGGGCAGCCCATCACTCCTCAGAGCCACTCATGGTGCAGGCATGGCCAATTCGGAGTAACACTGCAGCCCTAAACTGCAGCACCCTACAGTGAATTGGGCACCATCACCACAGGCATGAAGGTAGTCTTAGTCACACACCTCTCAAAATAGCAACCCACTCTGCTTCGGGCACTCAACATATGCTGCCCCTTACATGTCCTGCAGCTCTGGAGATGGTCGCTGTGCACTGCCAGTGTAGGCTGTGTCCCCCCCGTGCCCAGGCTGAAAGCTTCCACCTCTCAGCCATCAGCCTGCACATCTTGTTCTAGAACATTCCTTCCATGCCCAAGGCATTGGAACAGGCTGCCTAGGGAGGTGATGGAGTCACTGTCCCTGGAGGTATTCAAGAAAAGTGTAAGTGTTGCATTGAGTGACGTGGTTTAGCGGGCATGGTGGGGATGGGTTGATGATTGGACTAGATGATTTTAGTGGTCTTCCCCCTCATCGTCTCCTTCCCTTTGGACCAGGTACCACTGCCACCGTGGGTGGAGGCCCAGTGGAATCTCCCAGGGCTTGAACTCACCTTTCTCTACAGGGAAGCACAGCCCAAATACCCTATGCATAGACAGAAGTAGTAAAGCCCTGTAAGACCCCTTCAGCTCCTGGCAGAGGTGGTCTGTCTATCCCCAGCTCCAGAGCTGGGCTGCAAGAGATGCTGTGTGCCTCAATATACGGTGCAGAGCTTGTTGGAAAGGTGCCCAGGGAAGTGGTTTGGATGGAGACAGCTTAGGCTGTGACCTTTGCAGCAGGTCTCAACCCAGAGAGAGAAGGAAGAAAGGTGCTCCTTGCTCTGGGCCAGATGAAGGACATGGAGAGGAGACACAGCACAGCATGGTGGGCACAGACTCTGATGCAAGGACCAATCAGAGCCACCTCCTGACCCACCTCCTGACCCACGAAGCAGAAGCAGGAGGAGGTAGAGCAGCCAACAGCACTGTGGCATGACCTCACCCATTTCCTTCCTCTGGCAGATGGTTCCTCACCACCCCCCCAGTCTCCATCCCTCCCTTCTGTCTGCCCTGGTAGCTCCTGCGATGGGGGACACGAGGGCAGGCTATGAGTCAGAGAATGGATCTCCAGCTTAGAAGAGCGGCCTTTCTACCCCATGACAAGATGGAGGCTAAGAGAGAGGGAGGCAGGGGAACCCCCTGTGCTGTTGACCATCAAGTCAAGCAGCCTGCCAATGGAGATGGGTGTCCTCAGTGTGTTCCCACAGCCCTAAGTACCCTCAGCCCCACCATGGCAGGCCACATCCCCCTCTCCCATGAAAGCTTTATTTACACTGCTGCTTCCAGACTGCAGCTCTTCACAAAATCAGAAAAACAGCACCCAGTCAGTGGGTTCAATGCATGGTGAGGACATGTTGAGGTTCAGGACTGGGAAGTGGCCATGCTCACAGCTGTGGCCATGCTCAGGAGGGGATGAAAGAGGGTGGAAATGGCAAGAGTGGAGAGACCAGTGCTTAGGACTCGCCAGCCTCAAACATCTTCTTCCTGCCCTCCATGCCAGATTTCTCCTCAATGTTCTTCCTCCAGTCACCCACATCACGGAGGTCCTTCTCCTGCAGAAGGGATAAGTGTGCATGATGAGGTGGACCCATGCGGTAACGACCCACCCAAACACTGCCCTTTCACCCATCCACCCATGGGAACCTCACAACAAATGCTCAACATTTCACCTCCCCTGGAAAACTTAGCTAGAGACTCCCAATTCCTCCCCTGCTATATGTATTTTGGGGCTGGGCTCCATGTTTACAACCGCATGGGAGTTGGAGGAGGAAACATGGGGCAGGAAGGACAGTAGAGAGATAAGCTCACACTCTGCCTAGTCTATCCTGCAGGAAGATGTTATCCCCAAAGTTGGGAGCTTATGCCTCAATGGGAGTGGAAATGGTACCTTCTCCGTGTCCTCCTTCTTGACTTGCTTCAGGTTGGCCCGGAGGTCCATGTTGACCTTGTGCTTGGAGCCCAGCAGGGCACGCAGCATGGCATCAGCGGACATGCGCACCCGGCGCAGGGGTGGCCTCTTGAACTTGCCCCTCAGGTCAAACAGCTTCTGGCTCAGGTCCTCCAGCTGTGGGGAAGAGAGAAGTGGGAAGAAAGAGAGGGCATGAGTTTTGTGAGACAGACCATGCACCAGTGAGCAGCATGGAGAGGAATGAAGGATGAGCCAGATGCTCCAGTGGATGCTCACCTCCTTGTTAGTCTTCTGTAGCTTCACCTCTGTGTCATACCTTTCCTCATCCACTGAATCTATCTTGGCATGAAGCTTTTTGCACAGTTCCTGGGAGGAAAAGTAGATGGATGTTGAGTAATAGAGCATGCCAGGCAATTCCTTTCTCCTGACCACTTCTCCTCTGTCTCTGAAAGACCCCTCTACCTCTGTTAATCCCAAAGGCTGAAGAAGGATCAGACCACCACTCAATACCAACCAATTGCAGATGATGAAAGGTATTTTGTAACCCAGCTTTTGGTCTTTGTGCAACCACCTTCACACAAATGCCGCCCTTGTGCCCTTGTATTGCCAGCCACCACCCAACACATCTCAGGGGTGCCAGTCCCTGTCTCTGCCTCCACGGTGAAGAGAGGCCCCCAGGGACAGGAAATGGTCAAGATGGGAAGGGTAATCTAAATGCAGCAGGCTGAGTAGTGGAGCCCAATACTTTCTGAAAGGGCTAAAGCAGTCTTTACCTGAAGTTCCTGCATGGATCCTGGGAGGGACAGAGGAGGGCAATGCTCTGCCAGGTAGTTTTGCTTTTCCACTTCTTTAGCAGCTGCTTCTTTTTCTATTTCAGTGGCAGCAAGCTGGAGCATAGCACTCTGGAAAGCAGCAGGAGGGAGATCAACATGGGTTTGGGACAAAGGAGAAGAACAGGATGGGAGCTCTCTATGTCCAGAATACCAGCATCTCTGAGCAAAGGGGACTCATGGGGACTTCTGGGAAGCTCAGAATGATGCTGACCCCAGCCTCCCCCTGCACCAGAGTCTTGCTGTGTGACCTGGTAAGGTGCAGAAAAGAGTATGGGGAACTCCACGTTGTGCATCATGGCCTTTCCCAGGCAGGAGAGTGCCAACTGGTGGATGGGAGATGGGATGGCTGGGACACACCTCGCCCAGCCCCAGCAGTGCCACGTACCTTCAGGTGCTGCCGCCGGGCGGTGGCTGCCCTCCTCCTTTTCTGCAGGAGGGAAAAATGAGAACAAGGTAAGTTATGATGCATTCCTTCATCTTTTCCTCTTCCCCACAAAATCCCACAGCTTGTCACACATTTGGTCCCCAAACCAGCTTCATCTTCGTCTAGCTTAGAGATATCATGCACCATTAACCACAGGAATCTTGCTCAGATTCCTCAAGTACTCCAAGCCCAGGGCTTATTCTCCTTCTGAAAAGTGCGACCTTGTCTCGGAGTGCTTTCCTAGCCTTCCCTGGGTCACTGGGCTAGTGGGCACCCAATTCACCCATTGAACATCAGCACCTAGGCGGGATTTTTTGCATCCCCGCTGCTGGCAAATGAGATGCGGCCCTGGAGTTGTTCGGGCAGCGCTTCCCAGCACCATCTCGTGGCTGGCTAGGGAAGCAGGAAACGGGGAAACCATTCAACTGCCAGCAAAGACCCTTCAAAAGGGATTTTGCTCGTCCCTCCCTTCTTTTCCAGAAGGCATCAGGAAAGCCAGGTCATGGGACATTCTTTCCTCCCACCACTCCACAACTGTTTTTCCTACAGAGGAACTACAAAGCGAGGATCGATGCTATGAGCTCTGCTAAAGGGAAAAGCCCAGCAGGACACACTTACCTCTTCACTGTGCAGGGAGAGCGGATGGGCAAGGAAGGGAAGGAAGAGAAATGGGAGAAAAAGGCAGTTAGCATCCTCATTGGAAACAAGCAGAGGAGTATGTACGTAAAAGTTGGCAGCTGAACAAAAGTTTGAACACCAGCAACATACTGGAGACAGAAAATGGGAACTTACTCAGACATCTTGCTTTAGGTGGTTGCGAACCTGCAACAAGAACCAAAATAATTCACAGTCATTCATGCTAGCATTGGCTTTCTTGGCTTTAAGAACAAAGCAAGATTCCCCTAGACACCAAAAAGAGGAACAACAGCTTTGCTCATATTTCCCAACTTCTTCAAATTTCCATCACAGAGGGAACTGGGCTGCGGTCTGTGGATGAAAGGTAAACATGTGCCAGCTCACAGCCACACGTGCACTGGAACAAGTGGTGCATGGCTGGAAAAAGAGAGATTGTGACAGCACTCCCTATAGGCTTGTCTTTTCCTTGTCTCAACAATATACCACTTTACACAATGAAGTAAGGAGGAGGAAAAAATCTATTTATCTCTGTTGTTCTTTCATACAGTCCTCATAGTATAGGCCTGTAGCAAACTCAACACAAATATTTTAGGCTTCAATCTTGTTGTCTACCAAAGGGGGAAAACTGCACTGACACAGTCATGGACAAGAATCATCCCAAAGACTGGGGAGGCTTCTGGCATAGGGAACAGAGGTGAGAAGGATTGCCAGCATGCGTGTGCATTGCATGGGGCAGGGGAGAAAGCTCAGCACAGATAATGAAGCATGGCGCTGAAAGCTATTGATGAGCTGGCAAAGGCATGGAGAGATTTCTCAGGGAAAGGTACCTTTCAATGCCAATTCTTCCCCGTAAATGCAGCTTTACTTATTAGAGCAGTGTTTCCTGCTCATACCCACCAATGGGTACAGCAAGAGCACCGGCCAAGTCCAAATGAAGCCACTCCCTTATAATGAAGTGAACCCCCTAACAGAAAGCAATCTGCAGAACTGGGAGGCAAAATGTTAACGGGGTCGTTGCCCAAGGAGGAGGTAAAGGCTGCAGGGCCAAGCTCCCTGAGGAAACCTTATCCTGGAAAATGTGCGGGCACAACACATTACTGGGAAGAGCGGGGGGGGGGGGGGAAGTGCTTCTAAAAATGGCTGGGGAGCTGCACAAGGAGCTGCAGCTGTCTCCTCAGACGCAGCCAGGCCCCGTGACTCAGGGAGGTTGGGGCGATGCGAGGCAAAAGCCATCACAGGTGGATGAGGAGCAGGAGCTATTTTTGCTGGCATTCCCATATCCGTGCGCCCGCACTGAAAGCGCAAAGGGCGTGGGGAAGCAATGCCAGATCAGCCCCATAGCAGGGTATGGTCGGTAACAGGGACTCCAGCCCTTGAGTAATGGAAACTCAGGTGCTGAGGGGCAGTTTGAGGAGGAAGGGGCTGCACGCAGCAGGCAGAGGGAGGGGTGCAGATGGGGAGAACTGCAAGTTGCCACAGCAGAGGATGCTTTTTCCTGCTAGGGAGGAGTTAGGGAGACGAAGGCAGAGCGCAAAACCAAGTGAGAATGAAACCAAAGGGAAAGAAGGCAGCTGGGAAAGGTAGAGGAAGAGCTTCCGATGCACAGACCCTCTGACCAGCACAGGACAAAAGGCATATTTATCAGCACCCCCATCTCTCCAAGCAGGTCACCTCACCCAGCATTTACCTCCCCAACATTCAGGTGAGCAAATCTGCCTCCCTGCAACCCCAATAAGAGCAAGCTGGTCAGTAAGAGACATGCATAAGGGCTCACCCGAGTCCGGAGAAGGAACAGAGAGCCCCGCTGGCCGGCCAGGACTGACTGGCAAGCCGCAAGCAGCTGGCCAGGGAAGGAGGTATAAAAGGGCTTCTCGGGTGGCTCAGCAGAAAATCCACCTTCTCTTTAAGGGCATGGAGACCTTCTCAGACCAATGGTGTGCAAGAGCCCCCATGCACCTCCCTTGGCTGGGGCAGGCCAGGCAGCCCCGCAGGAGAGGAGCAGCTCTGCCCTTGGGAATGCTGGCTGGAAGGAGCCCGCAGCATACGCATCACCCCACCAGATTTCAGCCACCGGCAGCACGTAGGAGAGCCATCCCTGAGCGAGCCATTCAGTGCTAGCATCTTCTTTTAACCCCAGTTACCACACAGGAAAATATTTGCTGCTCCTCCCCACATGAAATATTTTAATGCTAGACATTAAGTTTTTATTAGGAAAAAACAAAACCACTCAAAGCTATGGAGCGACTGCTGGGTAGCTCCATGCTACCAGCAAGTGAGGCAACCCCAAAGCTGCTGAGGTGCACCCCAGACCCACATACCCACAGCACAAGCGAGAGGCGGATGGAAATGGCACTAGAAATATTCACCAGCCCTATCCACAGCAGATGCAGCATGTGTGTGTAGGGGATCCCATGGAGACAAGAGCCCAAACAGCTCTTGTCCTCCTCCCACAGCCCAGGCGCTCCCTCCCCTGTCAGCCAAAGGGTTTTAAGCTGATTCAGATGTGGCTGCGACAAATTTTTCTCTTGGATGTTACAGATAGCAGCAAACATGCTGCTGCAGACTTCCTGTAGCATCATGCACACAGCACTGCAGATACTGTAAAGGAAGACTAAGAGCTCGAGATGGGACTGGTGTCCTGTGTGGGCAAGGCTGGGTCTGCTCAGGATTAGCCATGCTGAAATGTTGGGAGCTAGATGGTTTGGGTAGTGAAATCACCACAACCCTGCTACATCAGGACTCTTGGTGTCACTTCATGGCCTGTAGATGAGAGATATCACCCTGCATGTCCTCCAAAGTTGCCTGCCTCTCCCAGTTCAAGCCAGTTTCTCAGAAAAATAAAGAATAGAGACTAAAGTAAGTACATTCAGAAACAGACAGCAGCTACCCTCAGCAGCCAGGAGCAGCATTCACCCGCTGAGAAGTTCAGCCACTTCACTTTTCCTTCAATACGAAATCCATAGGCCATATTTGGCTCTAAAGTTAAACCAACTCTTTATTACCCTTTCCAAAGATTCTCCAGTCATTTTCTCAAGCTCTCTACAGAACTACATGCACTGCTGTCCCACCGAGTCCTCCAAATAGCAGCTCTCCTTTCACTTCATTGCTTCAGGTCAGTGCAGAGAGTGGGTTGAAGGAACACAAAGAAAAGTCCCATGAACCAAATGTTGGTTAACAGATCTGTTTGTAAGAAATAGGAGTCCTAGAGGGTGAGATGTGGTAATAGGGTGAGTGAAAGGCTGAATCTCTCAGTCTGCAAAGAAATTTCCCTGGAGCTCCCTTGCAAAGAGGTTAAACCACAGGGCAGCAGTCCTCCAAAAAAAGAAAGGGGCCCCAGATCTAGAATGAGGAAGAAACCCAGTGAGCAGCAGGAAGAAAAAAAAAAGAAAACAAAGAAAAAAACACAAAGCAATAGTTAACATTAAGAAAAAGAGAGGTTTCCAAGTGAAGTAATGCAAGTGTTTGAGTGACAAATGAACGAGTTCCTTGCAGAAAAACCCAAGAAGAGCATAAGCAAGCTTCAGGCAAGTCCTTCAGGGAAGACTGTGAGCAGTCAGCTGTCTTAGCTCTGTGAACATGAAACATGAACACGAGCACTGTGTGGGAACCTAAAGTGGACCAGTGTTCAAGTTTGGGTACTTTCCCATGGAGTAGATGACTAGCCCCCATCCCTTGCTCCCCTCCCCTCATGCTAGAGCAATGCACCAGGGACATGGGCCACCAATCTCAGAGCACCTCCACCAGCCTGCAAAGCTGCTCAGACGCAAAGGTTCACACTTACAGGAGGTTCTGCACTGTGTTGTAGAGACACTACAACTTTTGGACCAGGTTCCTCCAGGGAACCACCACATGATGGAAGCACTGGGCTGATGGATCCCACCTTTACACCAATGTTCTTCTCCTCAGCATCCTACTAGCACGAAGTGGACAGGGACTATGCAGTAACTAGTCCAACATGACACCACAGATGACTACGTCTAATTTCCATGGAAGATACTGTTGGCAAAAAAAACAAGCCCAGCAGCCCAACAGCAACTGCACTCACGGTAAAAGCTCAGGCAGAACAACTGAGCAATCCAGTGGCTGGCTCCTCTTTCCCAAAAAGAACATGAAACTGAGGCACATAGAATCACAAAATGGCTTGGGTTAGAAGGGACCTTAAAAGATCATACAGTTCTAACCCCCTGACACGGAGGTGATATGTACTTGCACCCCTGGGAACAAAAGTTCCCAAGAAAAGTCGTCTTCTACCCAGAGTACAGGGGATTTCCTTACATTAGGACTGAAAAACCTTCAGCCTCTGCTTAAATTAGTCTTTTTCCCTCTCCCTCTAGTGCGTCCCTAAGAGCTCCCCATGCTGTACTTTTGCCAGTATCAGCCTCTAGGAACTGCTGCAAAGAAAGGCCATCACCTTTGCATCTTGTCAGCAGTGCCCTACATACCCCACACTGACAGTCATCCCATTTGCCCATGAGATGGAGTTAAGGCTATTTTCCTTCTGGCTTTTCTTCTTCAGCCACTATGCCTGTTTAGCTCCATGCCATCTTCCTTGACAGGGAGTGCTTCAGGCATGCTACGTTGACACCACCAGGCTGCAGGGACATCTCCAAACCCACCAGTAGGTCCTGATGGCACTCTTGGATTTTCAGTGGGTACCGTGCCCTCACAAGTTCATAGGCTGCTAGCAGTCTCATGCTGTGCTTGACCATCAGGTATTGGATGACACAGGTAGGGCCTAAGGAGTAACCATCCCTGCAGTGAATGAGAACACGCTTTCCTTTCTCCATCAAGGCTTCGATGCACTCGTTGATGACCAGGAAGCATGGCTGCCTTATTTCATGAAGATTTCCATGCACGAAAGCCTGGATGTCAACCCTGAGGCGTGACCAGTTGTGCCTAAATCCTCCCCTCCCACAGGTGCAGGGGATGATGCTCAGGCTGTGGTCACTGGGCAGGCTGCTCATGTCAATGATGTTGTCGATGCCATTTGTGCACAGCGCCCGGCCGCTGTAGGCTGCATTGAGGTTCCCCAGGTAGATGTAGTCAGTTATCTGAGCAATTATGGGTCCTGTAAAGGGGAAATGTGCAGATTCTGCTGATTTGGGACCAGGGGGCTCTTCGCAATGAGAGTTCTTCTTCCAGCTCCCTCTGCTAGATTTCTTGGAGCCAGCACAAGGCAGAGGGCTGTAATCAGGCTCAGAGATCCATGATGATGGTGAGAAGAGGGAGAAGTGGCTGGAGAGCTTGGCCTTGGACGGGGAGTCTGCTGAACAAGGCAGAGGAGAAGCAGATGTGAGACTGGGTCTGAGGGCACAGGAACGGGATGCCATCTGCAAAACAGGAAAGGATGGGTAAGACAGCAGAAACTCATTTCTCCAGCTGCAGGAGCAAGGAGACATGAGCTAGCATTTAGACTCCAATGCATCAGTAGATACTAGAGACTTCAACAGCCTTGCACATCATCAGCCCAAACACCCAGCCCATTCCCATGGGCATGTGGCACAAATATACTTTAAGTGTTCACCTGGACCTGCAGACTGCTCCACCAGCCCCGGAATGCTGTGTTGTTGGAGCAGCCATCTCCTGCTGATGCTGGCGATAAGGAGCAGTGAGTCCCACCATGCTGAAGGGCAACAGGCACCACATCCCCATGCTTCTCTTCACGGGCCTCACTTGTACTTATTATCAGGTTTGGACAAGAGGCTGTAGGAATAATACAAGTCAGTATAGGCATGCACAAGTACTCGAGTGCTTCCATGAGCAGCAGGAACATCTGCTTCCTGAACCTCAGCCTCCAGTGATGAGAAGCTGTATTCATAAGTGAGGAGTCCTAAGCTCAGATCTCACTTCTCACAAGGACTTCTCCCACTTCCATCACAGGCACGTAACACAGAACGTGCCTTAGTCCCTATCCTTGGAAAAGCCAACAGCTAACACATCTGCCCAACACAGAAGTGGTGTCCCAAGCAGCTGATGTGTCTGGGAGGTGATCCATCTAGCATTCCCCTGGGATAGAATTACTGCAGTGACCTGACACCCGATTACAGTCCTCCCTGGACCTTCAAACATTGCTGAAGACCAGAACGGGAGCCAAAACATATCTGGAGAACAGACTGAGACAGTCATGTGCTTAAATGAGTACGGTTTCAACACGTCGCCACTCTCAAAATGTCTTTTAGGTAGTCTGTGCCAAAACAAAGCAGCAGTGAGAATACTGTGTTAGGGAAAAAGAAAAAAAAGAAAAAAGTGACCATAAGGTTCAAAAAACAAAGAACAGAAAAAAACAGAAAGAAATCTCACTGTATAGAACTCTGGCAGCTATGGAGACCCTCAACAGCCTCATCTACCTGTGCAACGCTGAGAAAGAGCCATGGGAGAAGAGAGCTGCAAGGAGGTCGGCCTCTGGAAGGTCTTCCGGAGGTTCCTCAGAATCCAGCCTGGGAAGGAAAGAGATGAGCTCAGGCTGGAGAACAACCCAGCACCCAGCCCCAGTGAGCACCTTTCAAGAACACTGCCCATACCCAAAAGTCAGAGGTGGTTTGGCATGAGTGCAATCATAGCAACACAGCACGGAGACCTTCAGGAATTTTCTTCTGGACTTTGCAAATGCGAACGTGTCCTTTGTCATATCCAGAGTAAAGTTCCCCACTGGCTTTTTGTAAAATCAAGGCCAAGTATTTTAACCAGGCTGCCAAAATCTTGGCTCCTGTGCTCTGAATTTTAAGCAAGTGAAGAGAAAAACGCTTCCCAGTCCAGGTAAACTCAGACATTGGCTGGGTCTCCATCTGGGCCAGTAAACTCCGTACTCGCCTCAGGCAGTGGGAATGGGGTTCAAAGCGTGCAGTTTTCCTCATTCTAAACAAATGATGAAGGGTTCATGTCTTGAGGTGCCTATGCTTGTTGCCACCAGCCAGCTGGCACAGACAGGGATGCCTGCAATGTCCACATTTATGGGCAGGATGATGGAGCCCTGGCTCAGCTTCACACTTGTTTGGAAACCCACCATCTTTCCAGATACCATTCATGGGATTTCAAATAAAATATGGGTCTGGGTTTTTCTTTGTTTTGTTTTGTTTTTACAGGTTGAAGCCTCATTTCAAAACAGTTGAACTTTTATTCCCAATTAACTTCAAGGTATCAGATCTGTCCAAACTGAACTCCAGCGAGAGCCCATTTTGTATGAAGCTAGCATGGCTGGATGAGAAATCCCCCCTTGTTGGCATGCAGGCACTCACCCACCTGTGATACCATTTTTCTTTGGGGGGCACTTTTTGCCCTGCAGCATGAAAGCCACTGCATCCTCATGCTGCTTCTCTGATGTCTCCATCCTGCTGAGGCCTGAGATACGGAAAAATCAGAGGTTTAGGTTTTTCTGTCTGACTACAAGGTCGGGACCAAAGGAGCTTTTCAGGAGCAGGAACAACCTCTTTGCATCCGTTATCAGTCCTGGGTTGTTTGGGGAAGGAGGTTTTCTCCTGCTTGCAGATATGGAAGTTATCCCAAAGTGAAGGGGGTCCTGAAGACACCTCCATATCATGAGACTGATCCAGAAGCAAAATCGAATCATGGAAACGTTTAGCTGGAAGGGACCCTTATAGGCCATCTGGTCCAACTCCCCTGCAGTAAACAGGGACACCTACACTAGATCAAATGCTCAGAGCCCCATCCTGCCTGACCTTGAATGTCTCCAGTGATGGGGCATCCACCACCTCTCTGGGCAATCCACGCCAGTGCCTCACCGTCCTTACTGTAAAAAACTTCTTCCTTATATCCATTCTAAATCTCCCCTCTTTTAGTTTGAAACCATTTCCCCTTGTCCTAACACAACAGACCCTTCTAAAGAGTCTGTCCCCTACTTTCTTATAGCCCTCCGCATAAGCCCTGCTAGGGCAGGAACAGCAGCAGCCAGGCTGCAATGGAGGGGGCAAGAGATAAGAAAAACGGTAGGAACGGTGGTAGAAGAAGTGGCAGGGGGTAGAATTTTTATTTTTAAATAAGAATTTTTTTTAAATGTTCATTACCTAATTGAACAGTGAGTATTTCTGTAACTAGGCTAGAAGGTGACGGCTAACAGAATCCAGATCAGTGCACCTGCAAAGAGGTTAGTTTTATTTACCCTTAAATATTTGATGTCCTAGCACTCAGTCTTTTAATTCCCTTGAACATACATCCTTAGAGAAACCACACACAAGGGTCAGCGTATCTGTCCCTTAGAATCTGAATCAAAATCACAGATCCACGAATCACTTTCTTCAGATGCCCACTTCCCTTGAAGTACAAACTTCGAGTCACACATGGCGCCGAGAGCACAGCATCCCGGTTATGGAGGCACCCGGAAGGGAAGGCGATGGGGGAAGGGGCAAGGGATGGGAAAAAGAGAAGGGGATCAGGAAATAGGGGGGAAGGGATGGGGCTCCTTGCCTCTGTGAGAAACCAACCGCCGCACCCGCAGCAGTCTCCTCCCCACTCACCCACAGCTGCAGCACAAAGACTCCCACGCTCCCTCTGTGACCCCACGCTCCCTCTCTTCCCTCTCTCCCTCCCCAGGACAGCCACCCCCACATCGCGCAGGACCCTGCCCCAAAACATCTCCCCTAAGCGGGCGTTTTACCGTGGGCAGGGGCACGCAGCCAGCACTGCAGGGCCAGGACCCTCGTCCCCCCAAGCAGAACCCCCCCCCTCCCGGGGAGCAGCAGCAGGGCAGCCTGGGAGATGTAGTTTCGGTGCTAAGCGCGGCCCAGAGATGCACGGGTGAGGCAGTCCTCCACCTCCCCTCCAGGACGGGGGCACTAACTTCCCAACTCCTGCCTTGCACACCCCTTGCACTGAGCCCACCCATCCCACAGGCCCTCGCTGCTTTTCCAGGCAAAAAAAAGCAAACTGTGCTTTGCCTTCGGGTTTCAAGCCAGAAGGCATCCTGCTCTCGGTATTCTGTTCTCCTTTCTCTTCCTTTGCAATCACATTAAAAATGTTCCTTAAAAGAAAAAGCTGTAATTGGCATAAGATCCTGCAAGTCCTGGAGCTGAGAAGTTTTAAAAAAGAAACATGTCGCATGGCAAAGTTTCGCAATAAAATGGTGAGATAAATATTCATTGACTAGCATCATTATAAAACAAGCACGCTCGTTCCTTGTGAGGGAAGCTCAGATAGTCTCCAGTGCTCCAAAACTGTGAGACTAGCCAAAAAATCTGAGCTGGAGGACAGCCAGCACATAACCAGGCTGAACGATGACAGCCCGTAATCATTTTTGTCTCACAGCAAACAAATGCTGACAAGCATGTGTAATGCTCAGCATTCGCCTGGTACTGATTTCCAGGCTGATTTCTTGAAGTACACAGGCAAATAGTCATAAAATCACCAAATGAGGGAATAATTCTCTTTGAGAGATTGTCCTTAATGTCACCTGCCCCAGCCTCAAGCAGAGCCACCATCAGGGCTGGATCCAGAGCTGGGTCCTGCTCAGAGCCATGCGGCAAGAACTTTCTCAGGCATGGAAGGTTTTACCCACCCAAGGTTTGACCACCCTCAGGATGGTTTCCTTCTTCCCCTTCATACCAATTGCATTTCTCTTGCCATTACGGTTAGTGGCTTTGGGCTTTGCAGCCAGACATGCCCGTGGCTTGTTGCTTCTTGCTGGTCAACAGTGTTCAAGACTCCTCTTGCTGCATGTTGCCCTATTTCTGGGCAATCTGGTGAGTCTTTGTTTCCTCCACCAGAAACTAGCCCAAATTACAGAGTTTTGTGCAAGGTCTGGGAGTTCTCATTGCGTCACATGGTGAGTATGGCATGCGAGGAGGAGACCCAGACATGCACCACAGCAACAGGCTTTTCTCTCCTGCACAAACCTCTGTTTCTAGAGGAAAGATACCTGGATAAAGAGACAGAGCTCTAACTGGGACCACTGAGGACATGGAGACCCAGATCATTCAACACATACCCACCCTGCCCTCTAGATGCAGACGTGGGAACCCAGCACAGTCACGCTGAGATTTCACCTTCAACATTGCTTTCTTTTATCTTCCACTGCAGCATCTTCCTCTTCCTCCAGAAGTGCATTTCTATGCTCAGTCCTCCAAATGCCCAAGGAAGGTCATTTGGGCAAGAGACACAGTAGTGACAAGGGGACAACCAACCAAAGGCCATAGGGACTTGCTGATGGAGAGGCAAGAAGAACCCAGCCTTTCTGCCCATCAGACTTAGCACAAGATGGAGCCATCCCCCTTCCTATGAATAGGCTCCCATGTGAGTTGTGCTTAAGAGTTAAATAAGTTACCATCCCTACACACTCACCCTTCCCTCTTGAGGAAGCAGATCAGCAGGTAGATTTATGCCTCAGCAAGGCTCACCTGGGGCACTAGTACACCTGCCCTGATGCGCACTTACTCACTGGGTCCCCATCTGCCCCCAGAATTGTCACCCAGCAGCTTTCCCTTCTGTATCATCCCCTGCAGCTTGATTTAAGGCTGAAGCTTTAACTCACTCAGCATCCTTCTGTAAGTATTTCTCAGGTGACTGATTTCCTCCTCTGTTTCATTAAGGGCACCCAGCTCATGCTGTTCTCCCACTAGAAGCCACACTCCACTTGTTATGGCCATCCCCAAACAACACTGTAATTTCTCCCCCCATCACAGCAAAGCCTAGGGAACATTTATTAAGAAACAGGCACAGTAGCTTTTTATAGTTAAGCTTAGGTCATTAATCTCTATCAAGAGCTTTCATAATCTTCCTCAGCCTCACCGTATTTGTTTAACTCTCTGATAGTTGCTCCATGGGTCTTGGGATAATTGCAGATTAACTGCTTTTCAGTATTAATGGCTCTTCATTAATGCTTTGGGCTCTCCCCACTCCAGAGCCTGCAGCTTCCTACAGGCTGCCTGGTGCAAATTATTTCCCTTCTGTAGTTTGAGGCCAAATATAGTGAAACAAGCCCAAATCTTTGTGCTATGGCTGTTTTTTTAGCAAAAGGCCAGGAGAAAGAAGGCTTCTCCTGGTGTATTTTGGAGTAAGAGCAATTCCTTTGCCAGGAACAGAGTGGGGTCAGGCAGTGTCTGTGCCAATCTAGCTTAAGTCTTCTCAGCTGAATTAAAATTCCCTTAAGAGCAATCCCCTTCTTTGTCAGCTCATTGAAATACTAATTCAGGGAGCTGGGAGGATCCACCTCAAAACAGGAGGGATTTTTACTTACCCACCTCCCACCTCAAGGCACCGCAAAGCAGGATGTGAGGGCACGAGCATTCTCCAGGCTAAAGGAAATCCACACAGAACTGACAAGAGGGCTGCAACTCAGCCTTAATGAGCCTAGCATTCACAAGGTGGTTTTCTAAGGGGGTGGGTCAAGCACTGGAATGGGCTGCCCAAGGAAGTGGTGGAGTTCCCATACCTGGAGGTATTTAAGAGATATATGGATTAAGGGACGTGGTTTGGTGGTGGAACCTGTTAGGTCAACCTGATGGTTGGACTCAGTGATCTTGAATGCCTTTTCCAACCTGTGATTCTATAATAAGAATCTATTCAAAAAATATCAAAGGACACAATGTTTTTCCATAAGCTTAGAGCTCTCTGTATTCATCCCCCAGCCTGCGAGTGGCTGAGACAAGCCAGTTCTGCATCCACATCACCCCCTCCAGCATCACCCTGATGCAGAGCTGCATCCAGACACCTCTGAAAACCTCCATCCTGCCCAGATGAGAGCGAGCAGGGGGTGCCAGCGTTGCCTCTCACTATCTGATGGTCATAGGCAGCTTGAGGTGGGACTTCAGTCCCAGGGCCTTGTCCACCACATCAGGGGGCTGCAGGCTGTGCCACTGGGCAAGGGGACGCCGTGGGTTGGACAGCATGTCAGACCAGTGCCGCAGCTGGTTACCCGTGGCCCGGCAGCCCAGGAAGAGTTTGCCGATGGGCTCATTCTTGGTCACTTTGTCATAGTCCCAGACGGAGATGACCACATCCACGTTCTGGTGGGAACACAGGAAAAGCTGTCAGTCGGACCTTCATCAGAGCAGGGGCCTGCTCAGCTTTGGGTACTGAAGGGAAACCCACCTGAATCTGATTGAAAGGCACCTCAAAGACAAACGCCTCATTGAAATAAGGGCTCAAGGTATTTTTCTTCATGCTCGTCTTCTTCTTCTTCCACTTCTTCTTGTTCAGGATGAGATGCACCTTGACAAAAGGATCTGAGGAGAGAAAGGACATGGCTCCACATCAAGAGTCCTTGACAGTCCTTCCTTACAGTTCTTGGTGCTACCATTAGCACCAGGTAGAGAAATGTGAGTGCAAGCGGACCCTGCCTACCTGAGAGCCCATGGGAGTCCATCCGCTTCAGCTTCTTGGCCTCAAGGATGAGCACTGTCAGCTTGCCGGTGCTGGGGACATAGCGCAGTGAGAAGCAGATCTCACCCAGCCGCTCTTGCTGATAGAAAGAGGGGCCAGTGATGTGGGGGGCTCTCAAGGTGAAGGATACCCACTGCTTTCTCTCACTGTGGGGTGGTGGAAAGAGAAGCAGCACCACATCTCTCCCCATGGTGTGTCCCACCTGCTAGGACCAACCTCCACTTTGCTGGCCACCACTAGGTCGCTCCACTGCTCGATAATGTGCTGCAGGCTGACACTGGCCAGGGGCAGGCAGACCTCGCCAATGATGTCGTGCTTGGCAAAGCGGTTGAAGTCGTAGATCTGCATCACCAGCGTGGCCTCGGACACCTCTGCCTGGGGCACCTGCAGGGGAAAACCCAGCAACCCAACCTTACTCTCTGTCACATGCAGTGGTGGGACAGACAACAGCAGGTCTTTCTGTTGCTTTCCCATCCCGGTAGCAAAGGAATCCTCAAGGAAATCAGCAGCAGCTGTTGCTTCCTACCTGGAAAGTGAAGCTCTCATTAAAGATGGGGTTCAGGGTCTTGCGGTAAACCTTGGTCTCATACTTCTTTCTCATATCAGACGTCAGGTAGACAATAACGTAGGGATCAGATGTGCCCCCATTGTCCATGGCCTTCAGATCAGCTGCCTGCCTCACACCAACTTTCAGCTTAAAAGGAACAAAGCGTGAGGTCACTGTGCAGAGGATAGTGACAGGTGACAAGCAAGAAAGTGCAGCAAGGAGGATGTCATCCCACCATGCCAGTATGCCAGCTGGGTGCAGAGGTGCACCAGGTATGGATGCCTGGGTCCTGCTGGGCACCAAAGGATTCTGCCAGAGCACAGCCTTGCAGCAGCCTCACCTCCTGTGCACGGAAGTTGTACTCCAGAGAGTACTGAAGCCTTCCTCGCCCTGTCTCCTCTGGGCCCTGCTCCAGGTCCTCCATCTCGGGCTGCACCTGTGGCAAAGAGCAATACAACCCTGAGGACAAGGTTCCAGAGCCTTGTGTGTTTCCCCATACTATGTTGCATGGATGGGACCCCCAGGTCTGCTGCAAGCCCATGGAGACAAAGTTCACATTCCTGCTCTCCATGTTGGCATGATGCATTGTATGGACCAATTTGCTCTAAAATCACACTTAAAAGAGCCTCCCCCACAAATCCCAGCCCAATTATACATCCACAAGCAATCCCACCATTCTGGGCATGTGGTGGGGAGATGGGCGTCACAGAGCAAACCTCTGCTAGGAGAGCAGCAGGGGACAGGAGAAAGCAGGACGCACAGGGCTGGCTGTGGTGGAACCACTGAAGGTGAGCAAGCCAACTTTCTCCTTCTTCTTGGGCTTCTTCTTGCCACAGCAGCACCTGATGATGCAGATGAGGAAGAGGAGGAGGAGAACAGCCACTGCCACCACCACAGCAATGAGCGCCCATCTGGGTACTGGTGCAATAAAGTAGATAGAAGAATTAAAACCAAACAAAACCACACGAAGTGCATTTACAAGCCCCTCCTCATGTTTCAGCATTACAAAGTTGTGTCTTGGGGCTTGAGCTTAAAATCCTGGAGAAGATCACTAGGATCACCAAATCCAACTGCAGCCCAACCCCGTCATGCTCACTGAGCTGTGCCCCTCAGTGTCACATCTACCCATTTCTTGAACACCTCCCAAGGATGAAGAGGCAAGCCCAGCTGTACTTACATGGGATGTGGCTGACAAAGCCATCAAGGAAGCCCGGCGGAGCTGTGGTGGTAACCACTGGGCTAGCAGGCGGTGGGGAGGCCGTAGCCCTGCCGTTCCTCTGTGCCTTGGCCATGGCAGAGTGCAAGTGACCTGAGGATGCAAACAAAACGAACAGGGTGGGGATTTCATATGCAGAAGTTCACATGCTGTAAGTAGCACAGAGTTCTAATGAGAGTAAACACAATTAAAATGTTAAGATAAAGCCCAGCGTAAGCATTCAGGGCTCGGCCGCTTGGGAAATGAAGTGTGAAATGGAGTGAAGCAGTTCCTGCGGGCAAGGCGGGCTCTGCTCGAGCAGTCTTTTCATTTAATCTCCATCTCCTCTCAGCAGCCAATTCCTGCTGTCATATAGCCTCTCCTTCCCCTCTTGAAGGCTCAGGCTCAGCTCCATCACCCCAGCCAGGCTGTGCCTACATGCCAGGTGGCAGCAGTGCCACCACACCGGCTCACAAACTGAGCCAGCCTGACTTGTGCACATGGCAAGGACCAGGCAGAGACTTCAGTTTGTTCAATTGGATGCTGAAGCCAGCCAGAGTATATCTCATACTAGGAGCCTCAAAAGGGACCAGAAAACACCCCCAGTAGGCTCCTAGAGGCCAGCCTCTATCAAACCGCAGCCCAGAGCACTCCTCCCAGTGCTGTGACAAGGGCCACCAGGTATGCAAGTGTTTACCTTGGCCACACCGGCACCATGGGGCTCCTCACACAGGGATGATCTTTACATTTTTAACTAGGAGGCTTTGCTGTCTGTAGCTGCAGGGGTAAAGAGTTGTTCTCTATCTCCACTGGGGCAGCAGGACGTGGGACATATGACTTGCCCAGAGCTATCTATATGGGACATCAGTGCCATAAGGGATGCATTCTCAGTTCACAACCTTCCCACTGGGTTTATATGGCTAGTTCCTCCTGTCCCTGCACACACAAATCAGCAGCCTGGTGACGGGCCTGTGCTATTTAGGAGGCTCCAGGCTACAGCTTCAGGTTGTGACAGTGGGTGGACATAACAGCAGGGGCAAGCAGGTGCCCATACAGCACAGATTCAGATGTTTCATCATGTTTTTCCCACCAAACCCTAAAGGACTATCTTCCATCAGCCCCCGTTAAAAGGAAAAGCTCGTCCTAGCTCTGGGGTGTGTCCCAAGCTGCTGTTTTGGGGCAATGGAGACATGGTCTGGAAACACTAAGCATCCTAGCTTCTGCAAAAGGTCCTAGAGAGCCCTGTCCTTCTCCCCTAAACCCAAAACCAGACTTACCACTGTGTTGTTTCCAGCCTCAGTCTCCTTTCCTCTCTGCGTGGTCTCCTGCTCCAGCCACAGTGCATGCTGGGGACAAGAGAGGTCCCTGCCAGAAATAGAGCTATGGGCACAAAAGAGACATTGGCTTTCCCATGCACAGTGCAGCCCAAACTGGAAAGTCTGCTTTGCCAACCCAGGAACCAGCAGGCCCCACCTTCCCGCTGACCCAAGCGGTGCTCACGCAGGCGAAAAGTCAGCAGGGAACTCCCAGCATGAGCAGGAAGCAAAGCCTGTGCTCCTGGCTGCAGAAAACTGCCCTGGAAAAATTCATTTCTCCAAGATATCCCGGTAGCATTGCTAGGATATGCACAGCACATGGCTCTGTGTACTTAGCGCAAGGGGTGAGTGCACGGTCCCCATCTCACATTTATTCTTACACATTTCTTCCCTTGCGGTCCTGCTGCATGGAGGAGAAAGAGGTGGTGTGGAGATATTTAGACACCAAATATTCAGCACTCAGAGGGCAGTGAGGCACTGGCACAGGCTGTCCAGAGAAACTGTGGATGTCCCATCCCTGGAGGGGCTCAAGGCCAGGCTGGAGGGGGCCCTGGGCACCCTGAGCTGGTGGGGGGCAGCCCTGCCCAGGGCAGGGGGTTGGGTGGGCTGTAAGGTCCCTTCTGACCCAAGCCATTCTATGATTCTATGATACTTTTTGCTTTGTATTAGGAAGAGCTGGAGGATGCACAGGAGAAATACATTGGAGAAATTTGGGATAAAGGGAACACGTCCAATAAAAGCACTCAGGGAAAGAGGGTTTGCATGTGCATACTGAGTACTTCAGTGGTACTGTCTGCAGAAGCAAAGCATCTTAGTAAAGCAGTATTGCATGGCAGCAAGACCCTTGCTGCAGCCCATGCTCTGAGAGGAGATTTAGTAACACGTGGCAATAACCCCAGCTTTCCGCAAAGGGTCCTAAAGATGGCACAGCAAAATTACAAATGTAATGAGCCCTGTGCACACCCCAGAGCCTCCTGAATAGCGACTTCTATGCTTTTTGGTCAAAAACACGACAGCCATGCACACAAGGACTAGGAAATGAGAGATGTACCTACAAAAATAAACCTAATTGCAGTGCTTGCGGGCAGCGAGCAGAAATAGAATAAAAGCTGGCCAGGAGGCTGATGTAGAAATGCAGCCAGGCATGCAGCTAGCCTGCAGGGCTGACTACAAATCCCATCACGCCAGGGAAAGGGCTGTGCCTAGCGCGCAGCTGCCTGCTTCCTGCTGGCCCCAGGGAGATATAAGCAGCAGCACCTGGGTGAAGCGGGGGCAGAGGAGTGGATGTTGCATTAGACGAGCAGACAGCGCTGGTGGTAAGTTTGGACCTTCATTCTAGCAAGCCCCAGCTGCTTCTTTCCCAGCTGGAGGCACGCCGTGTTTGCTCTTTGCTACACTGCAGGGAGCTGCAAGCATCCACCTCGGATGCTTTTCCATGTGTATATATCTATACACACACATGCATGGTGCTGTGTGCATGTGTAGCTATGTGTGTAGTGATATACTTATCTGTATAAAATCTGTATGTAAACAATACTATAGGCAGATAAAGAGGAATGAGAAATTAGGCTTTGTCTTCCTGATTTCAAGGGATGGAGCAAAAAATAATAGGCTTTGTCTCCCTCCACAAAGAGCAGCTCGGCTCCACCTCCTCTCCTTTCACTTTCACTTTAAGAAAAGGGAAGAGGAGCCCCAAAAACACGGCATGTGTTAAGAGTTCCCACTTGGATGGAATCTCTCCAGGGGACATTTGTCCCTGCTGAGATGTGGGCTGGTGGCTGTTGCCCCACGGCTCTGTGGGAGGAGAATCTTCCCCACACAGGATATGGGTGGAGGAAGCAGGGTGATGCTTTGCAACACAGGGAAATAGAGGCATCAAGCTCCTCTGGCAGATCATGCACCTGTATACATTACATAGAAAATCTGTGATATATAAAATCTGTGATATAATATATATATCCTGTAATGTATCTCCTTTCCTACATACCTCCAAAGGGATCAGTGGATGGGAGGTGTCAGCTCTTGCTGGGTCTAACAGTGGTTGCTCAGCTCAGCTGCATGAGCAGGCCAAGGGCAGAAATGTAGCCAAAAGGCGAATTCCAGCCATGCAGTGACAGTTCAATGAAGTGGGCATGTCAGTCTTAATAAAAAGCCTGAAAAAATGAGGTGAGGTAGAGGAAGTCTGAAGTGCTCCAACAGCAAGCACAGCAGGACTACAAGGAGGGTGAAGCACTTTCCTTCTGATCTAGGCACGCACAGCCTCCCGCTCCATTGATCAAGTAGCGTATTAAATGGGAAATGAGGTTTTAACTCCCTCGCCAACCCCAGCACATCTGTGCAGAGCCATTATTGCCTCCTCTGCTCCTCAGAGAAATCCCACAGCATATTTGTAGGAGCTGTGGGAATGGGAGCCATTCCCAATTCACAGGCTGAATCCCTCAAGTCCACTTATAGCACCAACCAGTGCAGAGAAATGAAGCATGTGGTGAGATGGTTACATAAGCCACAGGACCTGGTGTGCAAAAATGGCAGCACACAGCAACCCAGGACTGCAGTCTGCCAGACAAGGGTAAGCCCAGCCCACACAGATACCTGTGGTGTAGGGCATCCTGCATGTGCAGGATTGGCGAGCGCTTGCTCACCACACATCCCAACTTATTTGTGTCTTTTACATCTGCAAGCAATCTTCAACACAGTGATCTTGTTTATATGTAGATAGAAAATCATCCTTCGGACAAAAACTACCAGGAATCACAGCAAGGAAGCAAGCTAGAAGCCTACCTGCAGGATCTTTGAGGTCTTTTATTACATGCATCAGTTCAATTATACATTTTCTCTCACTTGAGGCTGAAATTGGAAGATGGCAGAGCCTGAAAGCACAGTCATCAATACCAACGTGAAACAGGTAAGAGTTGCTCATTACAAATGCAGATCCCTAATTTCCAAAGCACATTTTGAAATGCCACTGCAGGAGATGACACAATCTGAAACTTTGGTGGCTGAAATTGTTCACGCCTTGGGTTGCACAAGTGACACATTTGCTCATGTTTAATTTTGGAATGGCCAAAGAGAAAACAGTAGTACAAAGAGAGCTTTCATCAGCCTCTCCAGAGTGGAGATAAAATAAGAATCAAAGCACCAGGACATGCAGGGAATGCCAGCAATGCCCAGCTCAGTACAAGCAGATGACTACAGTGACTACAGCTGTGCTGTGGCCATAGATGCACAAATTATGAAGCAATCCTCTTCCACATGAGCTGTCCTCAGAGCACATTGCACTTACCAGACAGGTTGGCATTTCACAACTGCCTGCTCCAACCTCAGTGACCTGCAGATGAAGATCAGGCTTGGTACCTCTTCGCCAAAGTCTCTCTGGCATCGGGGCCAGGAATCATGACACATGAGTGATGCTTCCAACACCCAGCCCCACCACCTCACACCATCATCCCAAGCCTCTTCCATTGCGTTCCCCCAACCCTTCTTTGCTCTCACCTTGCAGAAAGATCCCAGCGAGGCGCTGGTCATCGCAGTGACCACCAGAGCCATCTTCAACTTGGAGGAGGAGCACCAGCTCTACCTGGAGAAAGGAAAGGAGGAATATGTGAGGCATCAACAGGCCAACCAGGACAAGCCCCTGCCCTCAGGCACAGCCTTTGCCTTCATCCAGGTGAGCTCCAGGGCAAACATCACTCACAGTGCAGGGTGAAAACAGCCTTCCTGCCCCTAGGTCTCACCCCTTCTGGTCCCACCACCCACCCTATTCAATGACCACATGATTTCCAAACAACCCTGCAAAGCCATCATTATAAAATGGTCTGTTCCCACAGGCAGCACAGTATGTGAATAAGAAGATCCTGGAGCGTAACCCAGCAGAGAAGGGCCTCTTTGACATCCTGGTGCTCTCCAACAACAGCCCAGAGAGTGGCATGCGCATCATCAACAGTGCCAAGCACTACGGTAAGGGTGCCCATCCCTGAGGGTCTGCCCCCTCAGTGTCCTCTCCCCAGCACTGCATCCATGGGGAATACAGAGCCAGGGGAAAGCATGCAGAGACCTGGGGAGGTGAAGGGGTGCTGCAAGGAGGACACAGCCCTATAACAGACTTTGCTCATGTTCCCTGTCCCAAGGCCTGGGGATTTCCAAGTTCTGCTTTGTCAGTGATGAGGACTCCACGCAGTACCTGAAGTCCCACAGGGTCAAGCTGTTCCTCTCAGCTGACAGGACAGATGTCTGCAATGCCCTCCGAAGAGGTGTGTCTTTCTCTCCATTCCACCTCCCCAGATCCACCACACTGCTCCCAAGCAGCCCTGCACCAAGAAGCAACACCAGAGTTCATCTTGTTATGTGGGAGAAGAGACACATGGCATCTTGGTCACCAACATAGTCTTTAGTGGTTCCATTTTTTTCAGTTTCCATCTGTAGCCTACAAACACCAGGGCTTGTCAGAAGCCTTCACAATTAACTCAATTAATTGAATGCTCCATGGATAATTCTGACTGCAAATCTGCCATGGGCTGGTCATTCCATGCCTGGTATTTAAACCTTTCAATGACTCCCAGGGCTTTGTGAGGATGCCATAGCAATTTCCTTTTTTGGTACATACAGAAAGTAGTAAGCACATGATTGACCTGGATCTGAGTATGTGAAGTTCCTGACAGCTCTAATGGGGTTAATCTCCTTATTAATTTGCTTGGGTATGAGTACATCGGCTGGCCAGGGTCCTTCAGGTCAGCAGCAAGCCAACCAGAGCCCAGACTTCCCTTAGCTATGAATCTTGAAGCCTCATGATGATCATCATTGCTCTAACAAGTGTCTCATCTGGGGTATCAGCCCACAGATGAGAGCAGGCAGGGAGCAGCTTGTAGGAAGAGACCTGTAATTAAGCCAATTACCCCAATCAACTGGAGGTGCCAGTCCCTATTACTCACAGCACGGAGTGCTAAATCTGGGCATTAGCACCAGGCTTGGCAGAGGGACTGAACACAAGGGGGAGGGCTTCCCATGTGTTAACACTCCAGCAGTTATCCCAGCAGCCCTCAGCATCTATCCAGTCAAACCAGCAGCTCTTCCTTGTGCTCCCCAAATAATTCAGCCTTGGAAAGGCCAGGATGACCCTCATGGAAAGCATCCTTGATGAGAGCCCAACCACACCAGTGTCTTTCCGTAAGACATTTGTGGTGTGAGATGAGACCACAGAGAGGAGTTGCCCATGTGCAAGATGCCTCAGGACACGGTATCTCTCATGTCCTCCACAAATCCATCTTGCTTCATCTCACAGGGGTCTCAGCAGCACTCATTTTCCAGCAGGAGGTGCAGGCCCCCAGCACCCCACTGCGTGTGGCCTTTGATGGAGACGCCGTGCTTTTCTCCGATGAGACGGACCAGGTCTTCCGGGAGCAGGGCCTGGAGGGAGCCATGCAGTATGAACGGGCAATGGAGGCTGTGCCCATAGGAGAGGTGAGCAAGGTGGCCACGGTGAGCATGTCCTCTGCTAGGGCTTTGCCACGGGCAGCCAAAAAAAAGCACAAATCCTTATGGGTTCCCTTTGCGTTTACCAGTCCTCAGTTTCTAGGGTGCCTGATTTGGAGTCCCATTAACAAGAGGAAAAAGCAGATTGAACAGGCTGGGCAGTTGTTTCCACCCTTCTTATGCACTCTCAGGTATCTTGGTGTGTTTGTAGGGTCCTATGAAAGCCTTTGCCATGCACCTGGGGAAGATACGCAAGAAGTTCAGCCAGGAGGAGTCCCCCATTCGCACCTACCTGGTGACAGCCCGCAGTGGCCGGGACATGGGCATCCGAGCCATCAAGACACTCCGGGAATGGGGTCTGGCCATCGATGAAGCCTTCTTCATGGATGGGGCTCCCAAGGGCCCCATTCTTGCTCAAATCCAGCCCCATATTTTCTTTGATGATGGCCTTCATAACATCCAGGGGGCTCAAGATGTGGGTGTGCCCTCTGCATGGGTCCCCTTGTGCTGCTGACAGACTAAGAACCTGCAGCCTTCCTTCCCCCTCTCCAGCAGATAGGACTGAGCCAGCTAAAGGCAAACCTAGTGGAAGGGGAAGGATTTCCCAGCCTGCAACAAGAACCCCGGGGGGTGAGAGCATTGCACAGGAACACCAGCTAACAGGGAAGACCTGATGCTCAGTCCTGCTCCTGACTCAAGATCCTCTAGGCCTCAAAAGCCAAGGGATGCAACCGCTGCAGGAAGAACAAACACTCTCTTAAGAGACCCACACAGCTCCTGGAGCAGCAGCATAAAGACCAGGGACAAGGCTACAATATAGGTCCCCCCAGGAGAGGGCACTGGAGACAGCCTCCTACGGCAGTAACTAAGCAGAGAGCAGAGTTCAGGCTATCACTCCACACCTCCAAACAGCAGCAAGGGCAAAAGCCTGAGCTTAAATAGGGACGGGGGTGGACGGCATAGGTGGGGGTCCCAGGTGTCCCTGCTTAGGGTAGATGGGTCCTGAGTGTGCTATCCTGATGACCCTCGGTAGGGATACCTTTTCTTTGTCAGTTTTGACTCTGCTTCTAATGTTTCCAGACAGAAAGCAACCTGCAATGCTTCCCCTGCAGTGAAAGCTTCCCCTTTTCTCCCCAGGGCTGGATGCTAGGGACTGCCACTAGAGGCCACTGCACTGCCTTGCTGTCACCCATGCTGTGGGGGAACATGATGGGTGCCCAAAAACTAACACCAAAAAACAGCCATTTGGCCCCCACTCTATCTTGAAACTGGAAGTTCCCTCCACTGTGTTAACTTCCCATCTATTTCTTCAAAAAGGAAACAAAAAAAAATAAAAAACTGAAGTACAGATTTTAGAGCAGACTACAGAGAAATAGGTGTTGTTTGTTTGTTTGTTTGTTTTGCTGCTGTTTTCAAAGGATTTGTCACTCTCACTGGTGCTTTTTTCCCCCAATAAATAAGTAAATAACAGTCATGTAATTTGCTGGTGTCTCTGGTTGAGCATGCTTAGTGCAATATCTCAGAGCTGCTTTGCAAACATCAGGGTTTTTTGTCCTGTTCTTACTCAGATATGCACATGGGGGGCACATCAAGCTGGGCTTGATGCTGCTGGAACCACAGGAAGCCTTCAGTGTGCTTTCAATTAGCTCCCTGCAAAGCAAAGGCCATCAAAACCCTCATCCAAACCTCAGAAAATGCTAATTTTTTTAATGTAACACCAGTGAGTCCCCATCCTGTGTACCATCATACCTCAGTGTTAGCTCCCACACATTGCCACCCAAGGGACTTTTGCCTCCTGGACCACAGAGCTGTGGCCAAGGCAGCTGCCCCCACCACAGGCCATGGGGTGGGCACTCGTGTTCTCATCTGTCTCTCAGCTGCTCTAGCTTTGGGGCAGGTCTTGCTCTGCAAGAAGAGCTGCTTGAGGAACTCACCTCCAAAGCAACTTTTTTCCAAGTCTAGATGCTGAAATCACATGTCTAAAAGTAGCCACATCAATAACATCAGCTCCTAATATTTGCTAATAATGCTAAATACCTGTCAGCCTCAATCAGTGAGCAAACATTAATTACGGGATGTTCCAAACAAGCAGGGGCAGATGTTCGTCCCACTTTTATGGAGGTCAGATATTGTCGGGCAAGGTGGCACAGTGCTGGTGTTCGACCTCACTCATCATGCCAGGCTTGGTGGCATCTCATGGTGGGGACTTTGGCTACCCCATGCTGCTCTGCCCTTTTCCGATGCTGATGTGGTTTTGGAGGATGAGGTAATCTCTTGCCCCCAGGTTAAGCTGAATTTAACACTGGCTCAGTCAACGCCTTGGGTACGGAGGATTAGCTGAGTCAAGGCTCTGGGGATGAGAGCACATGAGCAGTGGCAGGGTGCAAGGTGCTGAGGCAAGGGGAACACACCACGTGTCTTCCTCCAGCACTGTCAGGAGGGAGGATGACAACGCAAAATGTGCCCAAAATGGGGAAAAAAGAAAAGGAAGCACAGAGTTTGGGGGATTGCATCATGTAGGGCCAAGTGCTGCTGCTTTGGGCCATTGCCTGTGGCTTTCCACACTCTGCTCCAAAGGTGGAGCATGGAGAACAGCCTCCAGCAAGCACTGCTTCATTAGCCACCTACTGCATGGGGAAATGTCTTGCTTCCATCTTAAAGACACCTGCAATAAATTCATTAAGGGTTGGGACAACAATTCTGTCATCGTTGCTTGGGATACTCCTCATGTCTTGGCTCTCCCAGGCATTTCCAAAGATGCAGAGGGGGCTCTTGCACTTGATTTTGGCCACTGCTTCTCAGTATGTTTTGGCATCTCACATTGCCCCAGCCAAAGCTGCCAAACACTGGGGCCTCCCCGGGTATTGTCCCAACACTCATGGGACACCCTCAGGACCCTAATCCTAAGCCAAAGGGCAGATCTACCTGGAAATTAGAGGAGATCATTAAAAATAGTGTTGGTGGGAAAAAGGAGAGAGATGACCCTCACTATGCGTGCTTGGAAATGCATCTCCTATAGGTTGGGGATTCCCCGTGGAGTTTGAGGGGTCTCCATGATGATCACACCCTGCTCTGTTCCATTCCCTGGCATTTATCTCCCTGGTGCCCCCAGGGGCATTGCTCAAGGGATGTGATACGAGTGCATCTGTGCCAGTACTGCCCATCACATCCTGGCGTGGGAGGCAATGAATTGATGCCGTCATCAACACTGCCATCCATCCCGTCAGCTATTGCTCCCTGTGCATGCACACACACATGCACACACAAACACATGTACATACCCACCCCTGCCAAAAAACCTGGAGTGAGGCAAACACCAGGAGCTCCCTGCCTCAGGGTTGGTCCCCACGGCAGGTGCCAGGCAAGTCCCTGGAGCTGGCGGCCATGGGGGCGGAAGGACATTGGTGGGGAAGGATGTGCGAGCCCCCACAGCACAGAGGGGCTTTGGGCAGGGCCAAGGGCACAGAGGACACAGGGATGGGAGATGTAAGGTTTGGCTGCAGTCCAGCATGGGAGAGGCACTAGGGCAGTCCGTGGGCTTGAAGGCATGTCCCTAAACACTTTGCTGAGTAAAACCTTTTCTTGTGGAACATAACTAAGGGAAAGCATGCAAAAGCTAGATGAGAGGTCCTCTCCCAGCCTTGGCAACTGGTGAGCCATCCTCACCTGCCACTGGGATTGGGATTTGGTGTGAGAGACACTGAAGAACAACTACCACCCAGACAAGCCCCGTGGCACCCACACTAATCATTGAATAGAACCATAGAACCATAGAGACTTAGTGTCTTTCCAAGGTGATTGCAGCCGTTCTGGCAGCGGAAGGATGCTTGCGTAGGATCCCAGTCAACTCTGCACCCAAAGCAGCCCCAAGCAGCTGACTGACAGCATGAGGGCATGGGGAGGGGCAGATACTCTGCCTGCTCCGTCACAGGCAGCTCTTCTCTCTCGCCCTTGTGTTGAAAACATGCCCTCATGTGTGAATTTTCCAAGTGTTTAGGAAATGGCATTGGGAATGGGTGAGGTTCTGGCACAGCACCAGGAAAAAGTTTCCACGGCTGCTCTCTGGGCTTGGGGCTGGTGAAATAGGTACTGCTAATTAGCTGCACCCATCAGCATCTGCACTGCTGGTGCACAGTCACCGCAGCTTCAACCATTCTGCCCTGTGCATGCCCAAAATCAAAGAATCATAAAGGTTGGAAAAAAACACTCTAAGATCATCCATTCCAAGCACCAACCCAACCCACCAAGCCTACTAACCATGTCCTCAGTGCCACATCTCCATGTTTCTTGAACACCTCCAGGGACGGTGACTCGACCACCTTCCTGGGCAGCCTGTGCCAGTGCATCACCATTTTTTTGGAGAAGAACTTTTCCTGGTGCAATCTGCAGGACCTGCCTGGTCCTGCTGGCGTCACCTGCAGAGAGGACCCTTATCCTGGTGTGTCGGAGCCAGGGTGCTCCTCCATCCCGGACAGTTGAATCATCTCCCCCCACACACACCTGGAGAACTCACAGGAGGTTGTGAAATGGTGGCCCCGAGCCAGGGACGCGTCACTTGCCGCCCACATCCACTGGCTGATCCAGCACAGTGCTTGCCTCTGGATGGAGTCGAGAATAGGAGTGTCTCAAAGCAAGCAAAACTTTCTGCGTTTGCATCAGGACAAACACCCCATGGAAATACTGAGGGAGCACAGAAGTGACACCTGGCGACCGGTGCTTGGTAGGGCTACCACAGCCCAGCACGAGTGCATCAGTGGCAGCTCTGAAGGCCCCAGTGCTGAGGCCTGAAGCTGGGTTAAGTGCTCTGGAGACACCTCAAAACCTGATGTGACCACCGGCTCTGAGTGCACAGCCCCATCTGCACCAGCACGAGGCTGTAAGCCCAGTCGGCAACCATGGGATGCTGGGGTAGACTGGTCGGACTGGAAATGGGTGCTGAGGAGCTGTCCTGTGTGCAGCCTCAGGGCCAAACGCTGGGTAGGGTTCCAGTGCCTATTCCTTCCCACTTCAAAGGAGGGTTTGTTCCTCTCCCACTGCACCGCCAGCTGCTGGGAGAGCCTCGAGGGGCTGCAGGCGGTGGCGGGCCCATCCCTGCTGTCTGCGAGCCCACGGGCAGGGCGGTTTTGCCCAGGTGGGACACGAGGGGACATCACACGTGGTAGCTGGGAATGCCTCGTGATGCACCAGCACCTGCAGTGAGGAAGGGACTGAGAGCCCTCAGACTTTCCCCATAGTGGCTGAGCAGCATTTGCTGAGTCACGCGGTGCTGGGCTCTGCTGACTCATGGCTAGCAGTGCTCCCGGCCACGTGCCCGCAAGGCAGGAGGAAGCAGGGCTGGCTGGCACCCAGGGCCGCCGGACTAACGGGCCTCGTGGCCGGGAGTGGGGCAGGATTTGCAGTGCAGCACATTTTTCTCTCTGCCCTAAGACGCTGGCCTGGCCCTGCTTTGTTTTCTCCAAAAGAAGCTTATGGATTTGGGGGGGCTCAAGAATTGGTCACTGGCAGGATTTATCCTCCTGAAGGATGGGGCAGCTGGGTGCTGGGCTTTGGTGGACATTAGAAATAAACAGATCATAGTATTGCTAAGGTTGGAGAGACCCCTAAGATCATCCAGTCCAACCACCAGCCCATCCCCACCATGCCCACTGACCACATCCCTCAGTGCCACATCTCCACGGTTCCTGAGCACCTCCAGGGACGGTGACTCCACCACCTCTCTGGGCAGCCTGTGCCACCACATCACTGCTTTCTTGAAAAAGAACTTATTCCTAATACTCGACCTGACCATTCCCCTGGCAGAAGCATTATGGCAGCTCACAAAGTGGGCTTGAGGGACTACTACAAGAACTGCACAGCCACAGGTGCCAGCCCTTAGCAGGAGGCAGCGGGCTACCGAAAACCACACTACATCAGAGAGCACGGTGGGATGAAGGTGTGGGAGAGGGGCACGAGGGCCAGCGTGGGGCTGTACAACCCAAGGCTGCACACCTGATGCACAAAGACCCATTGGAGCCCCAGTGGAACTGGGGGTGCCGGTGGCAGACTGTGGCTTTGCAGTAGCGAGGGCTGAGGGCCCCATATGTTCTTGGGGTGGGGGTAGTGCTGCTCTGTAGGGTTCGAGGAGGGCAGGAGGAGAGAAATGCTGGATATACTGGAAGCAACACAAGTTAATGGAGGAAAATTAAAAAAAAAAAAAAAAAGTTAAAAAATATAAAGTTAAAAAGAGAAAAAAAAAAGCGTATCTAATAACAATAATTAAACATAAATAAATAAATACATAAAAAACCAGCAGCGCCAGCTCGTGACCGCCCCCCCCCTCCCCCAAGGCTGAGTCACCGCCGCGGGGTCAGGCGCGGGCCCGCTGCTGCTGCCGCCCCCCCGACCTGTGCCGCGCCGCCCCGCCCCTTCTGCCGCACGTGATGCGGGGCCGCCCCGTCAGCTGACGCTCCGCGCCGGGCCTGAGGCCGCCGCTACAAAAGCGGGGCGCGGGCAGGGCGGACTCTGCGCTTTTGTAGGGGGTGTAGTGCGTTGTGAGCGCTCCGCCGCTATGGCGCCCCGCGGCCTTCTTGTCCTGCTGCTACTCGCCCTGGTGGGGCCCTGCGCGGCCCTCATCAGGTGAGGTGTTGGGGGGCGGTGTGTGGAGGGCGTGTGGAGGTCTGGCGCAGGGCAGCGTGGTGCTGCTGATTCATGGTGCTGCGGGGTTGGGGTTGTGCTGGGGCTCTGCGCAGCCCTTCCTGGAGGTCTTCCCCTGCTGAAGTGAGGGCTGCCGCTGCTTGGGGCTCTCCCCATCCTTTTGGGCTGGGTGTGCCGTGGGGTGCTTTGGAGTCCAGGATTGTTTGCTATGTCTGTGTCCTGCTGGGGCCAGGCCACCTTCTCCAGGGGGGGATGGGAAGGGTGGTGGGTACTCAGTCACCCAGCAGAGCCTCTGTAACCAAGTGTTCTCCCCTGCCCCACAGGATCCCTCTCACAAAATTCACCTCCATGCGCCGCATGCTGACTGAGGTGGGCAGTGAGATCCCTGACATGAATGCCATCACCCAGTTCCTCAAGTTCAAGCTGGGTTTTGCTGACCTGGCTGAGCCCACCCCAGAAATTCTCAAGAACTACATGGATGTGAGTACCCAGCCTTGCTGCCCTGACTGGCCCTGGTGCTCCTGGCAGAGCTGTGCCACCTACTGCAGCTCAGAGGGCCATTGCCAAACCTTTCAGTTGCTTAACATCATTAAGAAGTTAAAAATAATAAGCATGGTGCCACTGAGCTGCTGGATTTGCTGGTCTGTGACCTATTTAATTCCTTCTTTCCCACTAATTGCTGTGTATGGTAGTTGTATGTAGGGACCTGCAGTCTTGGTGGTGCTCCTGGCATCACTGTGCTGCACTCTGTCATGCACAGGTGCCAAACCTGTCCCTGCTTTCTCTTTCTGAGTGGCCTTGGAACAATCCTCTGGTGGATGCAGGGATGTTTCCACACCCAGATAGTGGAACTAGCATTGAAAGGAGACCCCAAATAGTGCAGGTGAGATCTTATCACAAATGCATCTATCCCACACACAGCCCTCACCTGGGGACAGGGAAGGTGCTGGTCCTTCTCCCCAGGCCCTTATTGAGCCCCATCCCATAAGGAAGGGTTGTGACTGTTTAAGCAGTGGTGTTGAAACTAGCCTCAGCGTGGCATGGGGCTGGGGTGCTGTGCTGCCAGGACCCAGGTGTTTGCCCTGCACTTCAGTGTGCTGAGACACTGCCAAGCTAAAGAACCTTGCCAGGAATTCAGGTGTTGCTCCAGAGCATACACAGCCGCAGCCGGAGTGCAGTCTTGAGTTCAGGAAGAAAGGGGGAGTGCCCACCCCAGGTGGGGCATCTTGAAGCAGTCATAAGGACCAGCCAAACCTGTGACATAGAGTAAGTGTCTGCTGGCACTCTCTGAACCCAGTAGAGCCTGAGAAGAGCTCTACCTGCTGGAAGAGCTGCAGGAAACAGACAGCCACCCCATGTGATTCCCCACAAGTCCCTTTCATGGGTCTGTGTATGGGATTTATGGGGCCACTGTGCCACAGCCCTGCGGGGCAGCTGATTTGGCTGATGTTCATAGTAACCTGTGCATGGGTGAGTTTAAATGTCCTGTCACTCAGAGGGGATTTGACCTTGGTAACAGAGTGGAAGCTTGTAGTCAGTTATTTTTAGGTGGGCTGACCCCAGAAGTAGTGAAGTGACTGCTGGCTCCCTGCTGCAGTTAGTGGCAATGAGTTATTAGTTACTCAGTGAGAAACGAAGTGTTCAGGAGGTGCACTTGGAGCAGGCACCTCTGATAATCCTTTAATCCTGTTCTGAGGCTTTCCCCCCAACTGATCACGCCCAACTCAAGTACTGGCTCTGCTCCTGCACCAGTGGGCTCACCAGCAGTACTGAAAGCCCCATGGCAGCAGTGGGTATAGCTCCATGTGACTTGCAGTTCCTCCCCAGACCTGCCAGCACAGCAGCTTCCCAGCCAACTCGTGCTGTTCTGGCTTTTCATCAATGCAGGTGCTTGCCCTGCCTTCCTCACAGCTTTTTCTTCCCGTATGTGAGCCATGCTTCTGCCTGCACACCTTCTTCCCTTCCGTGCTTTCAGTTGTCCCTACAAGTGCCCATCCTGCTTCTCCTTCCTGTTTATACTTTTCCTACTCACCGTAGTTATGTCCAGACATTTGTAGAGCCCATCGCTCTCATGAGTGGGATGAAGTCAGTGTCTACATAAGAAGCCAGTCCCTTTTTTCTCAAAAAAAGCTTTGAGGAAGATGTTATTATTTTCTTTGCTATTACATGATGTTGCATTTGCTTGGGAGTGTCTGTATCACCAGGACACCCCCCCTCCACCCATGGGTGTGGGTACCAGACAGGGGTTCCTTGTACCCATCCCATGCTACTGCAGCAGTTATCTCTCCAGCTCAGGGTGGCTTTGTGGGATGCACTCCATTATCACTGGGCACCTCTGCTCACAGGGCTCCTTTCTCTTTTGCAGGCCCAGTATTATGGTGAGATTGGCATTGGGAGCCCCCCACAGAAGTTCACTGTGGTCTTTGACACAGGCTCCTCCAACCTGTGGGTGCCATCAGTGCACTGTCACCTGCTGGACATCGCCTGTTGTAAGTGTCACAGCTTGTCCTTCCTTCCTGTGCAGTACCAGTGCAGGGACTAACATAATGATCCTGCCCCTGCCATGAACTGGAAGCCCCTAGCTTGCATCATCATCATGTTCTGCTGCTGAAAGGACAACTTGGCTATAGCAGAGCAGTTGATAGACTCTGCTGATCCACCTGGAGGGAGGGAGGAGAGGTCTGGGCTGGTGCCAAGCCTTCCCTGCCCCTTGGTTCACACCCTCTCTCCAAAAGCCGCTCCCTGTTGCCCACGCATGAGCCCAGCCTTCCTGAGCAGCCTTGCTTCTGTGGCTGGGAACCAATGAATGCTTCCCCAGGTTGCCGGGTTTCTCCCCAAATTATAGACTTGTTTCATTGCGCAATGATGGGGGGGGGGGGGGAAGGGCAGCTTCTTGCCAGATCTGATATAAACTGTCCTAGTTTCTGTTTTATTGCTGCACAGAGCATGTGACTGCATGTTTATGGGTTTTATAATTAACGTGAACCAGGTAGTCACTCCTCTCTCTGATGAGAACATCTAAGGAATTACGTTCTTTTCTTTATTTTTTCTTCTGCTCTGTGGTGTTATTGTGCAATGAACCTCCACGAATGCAAGTTTCAAACCCAGCTATGGTGAAACGCCATAAAGAAACCGCCATCTGTGCTGCTTAAGTGGCAAGGGGAACCCCATGGGGCCAACAAAAGCAAGTGTGAGAGGTGACCTCCAATGGCTGTCAAGGGCAGAGAGGAAATCTGAACTTGTGCCCTGTCTTGTACAGCTCTATAACAGAAACAGAACAGGCCATGGGAAAACAGTACTGTTTTTTGTATCTGTGTAAGCAAAAATGGATATAGATTTCCAACTTGTCTTGATAAGACCATGTCCAAGTGTTTGTGTCCAGAGCAGAGTATGTCAAAGCCATCCAGCTCTCCATGGCATGACAGGCAGCCATAGGGACATCTGCCTCCCTGTTGTCTAATGTGCCCTGACATGCCAGCCATGTATAGTCCAGGCTCTTAATGCACTGTGGCCAAATCCTATTGAGGTGCCAAATTGGATCTCCCTGCCTGATTCCCAGACCTTCTCATTATGTTCAGGCTGGCCCTTGCAGCACCAAGTGTCTGTGTGCCCCAGGCATGCTGTGTAGCTGGATATTGAGGAGCAGAAGGTATTTTGTGGTTAACACTGGGAAGGCAAACAGCAGATGTTCCTGGTGCATTTTTTGAGGTGTGTTTTTCTTACAACTGAAGCCTGTTTGAGGTGCAGAGGAACATTAATGCTCATGTCCATCTTTTCTCCTCCCTGCCTGCAGTGCTACACCACAAGTACGATGCGTCCAAATCCAGCACCTATGTGGAGAATGGCACTGAGTTTGCAATCCACTATGGGACTGGGAGCCTCTCTGGGTTCCTGAGCCAGGACACGGTCACAGTAAGTAGTGGCCAAGTTTCCCCCGCCAGCTTTCGGGAAAAGTACTTGAAACAGTTTGATTTCAATGGGTCTCACTTCTAGAGTGTTCCACTTGTATCAAGCATGCTTCAGTGCTGTCTTCCTAAGTGCTTTGAAGTGAGAAGGTAACTACACCTGAGGTGGGCAGGGCAAAGGAAGGGATTAACTAGGGGGTCAGTGAAAGCAGAGCTGAGCAGGAGCCACACTTGTATGCCGCAGCTGTGCTCTGGCCATCCTCTTTCTCTTGACCCTGGAAAACTCATATCCTAACTATATACACCAGCACCACCCTGCAGGCTGCTGATGTCCAGCTTGCTCTTGGCTGACATCCTGATGGCAGGAAGTGTTCATGTGGGCAGCTGATGGCACACAGAACACAAATAGGCTCTATTGCCACTGCGGAGCCAGCTTCATCCTGGTCCTATGTGGAGTGGTACCTACCTCTTCAAATGTCTTGAGGGTTTCTCATCAGCCATTGATGGGCTGGCTGGAGGTAGCTGGGCTGCTCGTAGCTTCTTGTCTCAATTTCCTTCCAGCAAGTAAAGGCTGAGCACTTCGCCCTATAAAGGGTATGTATTCTGGGACTTCAGGTCCCTGGGACAAATGCACTTGAGTGTACCAGCTGCTGGAAATCTGTGGCACACATGCTCCCAAGTTACTGGCTGTCCTTGCTGGGGTAAGAGCATGTGTTTGCTTAGGGGAGGGTGACTAAGCATTGTGAATAAGCACAGAAATTCAGAGCTTCTCAGCTTTCTGTGTTAGTTTGAGCTGAAAAGTGTTAGGCTACTAATTTCATTACAATTGGAAGAAAAGCATCTAAGCTAAAGAAGAACCTGGAGTTTTGTGCAAGCAAGTAGTAAGCAGTAGTATAGCTCATCCTTAGAGTAGGTAGCTTGGAAAATGGATGGGAGCTATGGGGGCTGCCATTCATTCTTCACACTTGTTTTTTTTCTCTGCCACCTGGCTGTGGGACCATTTCAGTTTCATCACATGTTCACTGTGTTCTTCAGTAGGCTTAGAAAAACTCAGTGAGAAAACAGCCACCCATTCAAGCCTTCGCATGCTTGGTTTACTGAGCAGGCAGAACAGTCTGCCTGGGCCCTGCTGGCTGCAGATCTGGTGGTACAGCAGCAGTGCTGGGATAGGGAGATCTGGAAGGAGCTCCTGCAGACATGGAGTGAGGCAAACAGCAGGCTTTATTGTCCTGTGAAAGTGTGGGCTGGTTTAGGCACTTTCTGGCTTAATGCAGGGCTGAAGTGAGTCAGAAGGAAAATTGCAACTTTTTTTCTGTAATTATCACCCTAATGCCTGCTTGCTAATTAGCTCTCTGCTTCCCAGCAGCACAGAGGAAGAACTTTGTGCCTGAGCTTGTTTGAGGAGAGTGAGGATGGCTGTTGGCAACCAGCACAGCTGGTAGTGCTTAGTTTCTGTGTGGGCAGAAGCAAGAGAAACCTCTTGCATGGCTCCTGGGCAGCACCGTGCTTCCAGTGCAGCAGAGCAAGGGGAGATCGGAGACCTTCAGATTGAACACCACGATGCTTCCACTGGGCACTTCTTCCCATAGGCAAGCTTGCAGTCTGTGGTTTTGGAGTACAAACTTTCTGAAACAGCCTCCAGAATTGCTTTTTCAGCTCCAGCCATCCAAATGGGTGGAAGCATCCCCAGAAGTGTGTGGTAGCACTGACATACTACTGAAGGGCACTGGTTGGTGGGTGGCCCAGAGTCCCTCTGCTCTCTCTCTTTTTAGGGAGGGTGTTGAGCTCCAGTCTTGCTGTGGAAGAGCAGTGCTCCATGTCACCATGCTCTGTTTGCCATGTGGCTGAAGATGCACTTGTGTTTCGGTCCTGCTGAGGATCAAGCACAGGTGGGCAGGGTCTCCATGAGTCTGCTGAGATCCCACCACCAGGTTGTCATTAGCCTTGTGAGCTAATGGAGGAGGAATTCAAACCAACCTAGTCTTATCCTTCTGTTTTCCTTCAGTGGAAGCCTTATTGATTTTTGAGCTGCTGCAGGACCAGCTTTGGATAGCTGCCCTGCGTGGAGGGTGGCCGTGCTGTGCATTTTCTCTTCGAGAGGCAGAGCAATTGCTGTTTGAAACAGCTTTTGAAAGCTATGAGACTTGCAAATGGATGCGTTGCTGTGAGCTGTTCTGGCCCACATCCTGCTGTGTGGTTTTTAGCTTTTGCAAGGCTGACTTGCCCTTTCTGATCTGTAGATACCATTAAAGCCAGCACTGCCTGCCCAGTCACAGTCTGCCTAACCCTGAGGGGATGTTTGTCATTTACAGGGATCATTATCTGCCATTGCTGTCCGCCATCAGGTGGGTGAGGCCGAGCTGTGCAGTCCAGCCTTGTTTACTACAGGGCTGTTTGCTAGAGCTCTAATGCAGACACCAAAACTGCCTGTGTTGAGCCAGAAGCTGGGTAGCTTCTGCATTTCTTCCTGGGAGTCAACCCTTGTGCTATGTCCAGTGTGGAGAGGAGTTTCAGCTTTCCAGTGGGGAATACTGGTCCTTCTAATGACCTTTGCATTTGCCTTACTCTGATTACTATTTCTGTGCCAACATCACTTTCCTTACTGGCTCTTCCCCTGCCACAAGAGGTCTATGTGGGCTGGTCTCTCTTCTGGACATGAAGCAAGATCCTGGGAATATTTCTTGTATTGAGGTGATTGCAAGGCACTTCGGCAGAGGTAGGAAGAATTGGTGGTCCCATCTGGGTATGGATGGAGCACCTAGGAGGAGGGACATGGATATGTGTTAGATGTCTGGAGTGAAGAATTGTGTAACATAAGATCTGCTCAAACTGTATGGATAGGATAAAGTAGGCAATAAGGGAAGGGCTGTAGAGTGAGGGGACAAGCCCTCCACAACAAGGAGAAGTTACAAAATGGTCTGACCAATGCTAGGACCCAGCAATAGTCGGAGAGGGCTGAGTAGGGTGGGCAGTGAGTAAAGGGAAGCTCCTGCACGTGGGGACACACAGGGTTTCACAGGGACTTGAGATGCCACTGGATGGCCAGAGCGGGCTGTCCCACCAAGGAGGGTGGCACCATGTTCTGTTTTCAGTTATGTACAAATGCAGGGACAAAAGCATGGTGGTGTGTTGAGGGATGTTCTACAGACTGTGTTTAGCAAGGTCCCATTTCCACCCTAGTTCTGTGGGGCATCTCTTTTCACAAACTCTTTCCTTCTGTCCCATCTACCTACAGCTTGGTAACTTGAAAATCAAGAACCAGATCTTTGGGGAGGCTGTGAAGCAGCCAGGCATCACCTTCATTGCTGCTAAGTTTGATGGCATCTTGGGCATGGCATTCCCGAAAATCTCTGTGGACAAGGTCACACCTTTCTTTGATAATGTCATGCAGCAGAAGCTGATTGAGAAAAACATCTTCTCCTTCTACCTGAACAGGTACTGCTGGGTTTAGTGGCACCATATCTCACTGTCAAGATAAGCACCAGCATTGCTGAGGAGGTCTCAACAGGGTTGTCTTGCTGGAGCAGGAGGGCTAAACACTTTGCTCTTCATTAGCATGGAGTAAGGAGAAGTGCAATAGAAATGCAACCATTTTACTAATCTTTAAAATGCTGAGTAGATCTGCTACCTGACTTCTGAAGAAGAGAGAGAGTCTTTCTGGAGGAAAGAAGTAAAAAATAAATAAATAAAAATTAAGAGGATTGCAGTCATAAGATCATGTGCAACTAGGGCAGCCCTTGTTAGTGGAGTAAACACAGCCCTAATCTGCAGCTGATATCCATGAGCCATGTGCCTGTGTCACCTTGTAGACAAGCACTGATGATGGGGCTTATCCTTCCTCCCACTCTGGGAAAACCATCTACTGTCTTGGCCAGTTGTTGCCAACCCTAAGGTACCCCAAGCACCCACTTCAGCTCAAAAAGGAGTATGTCTGGAGAGGGGAGAGCGGAGAGGGCTACTACTGGCAGTTCCAGCACCATCCCTCCCCCATCACCATATTTCTTCCCATCTGCTCAGCAGCGATCTTTTATCTGACAGTAACCTTGAAGGGTCCAGCTCTGAGGCCATTGGCTGCAGTGGATTTGGGCACTGATACTCTGCAGGATGATTTAGAAAATATTCCAGTTTTCCCCTTCCCTAATCTATTTCAGAGTACTTGTCTTTATACTGATATATTATAGGGCAGTATAAGTTGTAACACCGGAGACAAACTAATGCTGTGCTTCACCTCCAAACTCCTCAGTGTGTTTTGGGGATGCACGGAGGGGTTTTCCTCACCTTACCCTCCTGATGATGGTGATTTTGTCTTTCTTTGCAGAGATCCCACAGCTCAGCCAGGCGGTGAGCTGCTGCTGGGGGGGACTGACCCCAAATACTACAGTGGTGACTTCAGCTGGGTGAATGTCACGCGCAAAGCCTACTGGCAGGTCCACATGGACTCGTAAGTCCCATTGCACCCCTGTGCAGGCAGCCCTACATCTGTCACTCCTGGAGCAGTGCTGAGAGCTTCCTGTGTGTTAAATCTGAGTTGTTGGTTGGCAGCTGTGGATGAGCAGGATGCAGCCCCAGGAAGGCAGCCCTTGCCTGAAGGGCACGGTGCGGCAATCAGTGCGCATTGTTGGAGGCAGGGGGAAGGGGAGCTGCCGGCCAGCCCTGCTGTCTATTCTGAGCTCCACCACGTGATAGGAGCTGAGGAGCAGGCTCTGATCAGTGTGTGCCTCTTTCCTGAGGGCTGCTGCCCTCCCTGGTGCAGGGTTTTAGTTCTCACCTTCCCTAAGCCATGCTGCATTGGCAAAGCCTGCAGAGATCAAGGCTAGAAGGTTTTATCTGTCTGCACTGCTGTGAAACTTGATGTGGGTGAGGAAGCCAAACAACTCCTCCGCTGCCTTGTTAATGTATGTGAATCTTTCCCTTGCTCACAACCCCTAAAGCTGTCTTAGCACCTGGCTAACACTTTGCTTTTTACAGTAGTTTGGGTACTAACCCCTACCAGCGCACATAGCAGTCTAAAGTATCTGCAGAAATGCAGTCGTGCATCAAGACACCTATTTAATTTCAGACATGCAGGGACTGCGTGGAATTGGGGTGTATGTGTGGAATTGGGGTGTATGCGTGGTAGAGAAACAACCCTGTTACATCAGGATTTGGGCATCCATCCTTCTCTCGGGCCTTCCGTGGCTATCTCTTGCAGTCCTCCCTGCATGTCTGTGTAATGTCCAGGCTCAATCATCTCCTCCGCTTTAGTTCAGTTCTCTGTAGCCCTTGCTGGGGCATCTCTAAGGACTGTCTAATCTCTGGGCATCTCTCCCTAGGGTTGATGTTGCCAATGGGCTGACTCTTTGCAAGGGGGGCTGCGAGGCCATTGTGGACACGGGCACTTCTCTCATCACTGGCCCCACCAAGGAAGTGAAGGAGCTGCAAACTGCCATTGGTGCAAAACCACTCATCAAAGGCCAGGTGAGGCCACTTTGGATGTAATTGCACCCAAATGCTTTTAGAGAAGTTGGTCTCCTGTTTTCTGATCCCAGTCTGTGCTCCAGAAAAGGCCCCCAGCACAGAAAGCACCCTTCTGTCCTTGGAATGGAGGTGGGAACAGTAGAAGGACTTGGAGCTTTGGGTCACTTCTGCCACTCATCTCTGGGAGGTGGAGGAGAGGGATGCGAGTTGCAGCTGAGGCCAAGGATTCATATTAATGAGAGTCCAGAGGCACTTTAATTACAAATACATTTAATGCAAATGACAGCCCATTCCTGCCAAGTATTTAACCGTCATACTTAATCTCCCAAGGTCGTCTTTCTCCCTGAAATCCTGGAGGAATGGGGATTGTAGGGGCTTAACAGAGTTGGACCTGAACCTGCCATCCTCTGGCTCCATCCCTGCAGGCCTAAACCCTCCCTAACATTCTTTGGCTCCCTGAGATGAGCGATGTTTTGGGAGGATGGGGAAGACATGACCATTCCAAGTGGGTGACTGTGCTTTCCTGAGGGCTTGGGAGCTGCCATCTGATGCCTTGGCTACTTCTCTTTCAGTACGTGATCCCCTGCGATAAGATCTCGTCTCTTCCTGTTGTCACACTCATGCTAGGTGGGAAGCCCTACAAGCTCACTGGGGAGCAATACGTCTTCAAGGTATGTCCGGGGCAGCTTCTGACAGCCCTATGCTTCTCTCCCAAGACCTGATTTTTGTCTCTTTTGCTTGGATCCAAGCAATGAAGTCTAAAAAATCCCAGAACAACAAAAGCAAGCCTGGACCTGGCACTTGATGGTGAGGGGAAGCCTGAAAGATTGTGGTGGTGGCAGTGGCTGATGGGTCCAGGGAACTTCCGTGTCCTGCAGGAGCAAGCCCTCCTGCATGGTGCTTCCTGCTCACAGAGGGGAGAGAAGGAAAGGGTAGGCAGTTGAGTGCTTTCTACAGACATTTTGCTCTTTTCTGTTGACTTCTGATAGTATTATGCCAGCCTCCTTTTAAAAGAGGCCTCCAGTCTCACATGGAAGGTAACTGTTGTCTGATGGCTTACAAAGATCACCTTGTGCAGATTTTCAGGAGTTTCAGCAGTGGCTTTTACTATTAGCAGCTCTTGCAAGTTGCAGATCCCAGGATGTGAGAGGCTGAAGTGCAGCTGGGGTTGGCAGGTGCTATTTGAAATCTGTAAGGTTGAGGAGAGGTGGGGACCTTTTGTCTGAAGTTCTTGCTCTTCTCTAGGTTTCTGCACAAGGAGAGACCATCTGCCTGAGTGGGTTTTCTGGCCTGGATGTCCCACCACCTGGGGGCCCGCTCTGGATCCTGGGAGATGTCTTCATTGGCCCCTACTACACTGTCTTTGACCGTGATAACGACTCTGTTGGTTTCGCCGAGTGTGTCTAAGCGCCTGACCCCCTCCCTCCTCACTGTCTCTGCTACACACAAACACTTGCATACACACACAGGAGCTGTAGAGAAGTTGTAGAGAAAGATTATCAGGATTAGAAACCCACTCAGTGGGGGGGAAAAAATACCAAAACAAAGGAATTCAACTAGACTTAAGGTTATGAGGAAAATAGTCATTGTTAGTGTCCTGCTAGCTACTTTTCCCCTTCTGAGTAAGTGGTTCTGGGATAGTTCTAGTTGATAACACCAGCTGGAGTAGCCCCTTGCTTACTGCTAGATCTTTGAGTATTTGTTTTCAAGATATACTTTCAAAGCTGAACCAGCCCTCTCTGCCCCCCAGTGCCTGTGGGGAGGCAGCTGGCTTGCTCTGCTCCTGCAGAGGAGCTGTGCTGGGGCTTCTTCACTGGGGGAGAAGAATGGAGAAGTCAGGTGATACTTCTGGATTGTCACTGAAGTGGGGGACCAAGTCCATCACCCTTCTGATGGGTGAGGAAGCAATTGCTAGACCATTTCTCCATGAGTTAGTGCTGGCTTGGTCCTCAGAGAGGATGTCCTGGGCTGAAGCAATAGGGGGTTGTGTAGCATGCACAGCATTTGAGTTTTGGAGTTGGGGATCTCTTTGTGTGTCTTGTGTTGTGAAGGCACTAGTGAGAGCAGGGGGTGTGATGTCAGCACGCCTGGCCTGAGCTTCTCAGACCTAGTAGGGCAGAGACTTACAGGAGGGTTCCAGTCAGTGGGACTCCTCAGGAAGTAAGAATACAANCGCCACCACGGAGAGGACGCAGGATCCCCCCTTGGGCCCCCCGTGCCCTTTCGACGGGGCGGCCTGGGCCCCCCGGCCGCCCCCGGGCCCTCAGCAGGGCTGCTTCGCATGCATCGCCAAGCCCCCGGCCCTCCGGCACGCCTCGCCCGTCCTCTCGCCCTCCTCCGCCGCGCAGCTGATGGAGAGCAAGGGCTGCAAAGGGGACAGCCTGCGGCCGGCGGGCCCGTGCAAGCACTCAGTGGAGAAGAAGACCATGACCAACCCCACCACCGTCATCGAGATTTACCCCGACACCAGCGAGGTGAACGACTACTATCTCTGGTCCATCTTCAACTTCGTATACCTCAACTTCTGCTGCCTTGGCTTCATCGCTTTGGCCTATTCACTGAAAGTGAGTGCTGGGTGCCGGGGGGAGCGCTCTGGGGTCAGGGGTAACTCACATCCGTGCCACAAAGTAGGAGGTTGCACCACCAGCTGTGGGGATGGGGATGGAGACGGGGAGGTGACAACGTGGTTTGGAGCTGGGGACGTTGTTTGGTGGAGAAGGGGCACTTGGACCAAAGGCACCTTCCCAATGGCACATACCACACAGGCATCCCGCACTCTGGCACTCGGTCCCTTCTTTGGGGCAGGGGGGAACCTGGTAGGATGAGATGCAGCAGCACTGTGCTGTGGGGCAGGAGCCATAGGTGCCATCAGGCAGCACCATTGGTCAGGTTGTAGTGGGAAGAGGTTGCCAGGCACAGGGTAGTGCTGCCTCTTTGCTTCTTGTCCCATCTCCCACTAAAATCCCCAAAAGAGGAAAGCTGTGGGGGGAGCAGCCCGGCTGAGATGTGAGATTCAGCACTGGAGAACCCGGGAGCATCTCAGCAGCTGCCAAAGGAAAGGGCCCCGGGCTGCCCTTCCCTTCCTAAAGATGAGCCATACACACCCACAGAGAGCCCAGGGCTGCGGGGCAGCCCCGTGTGGGTCACGCTCTGGGGACAGGCAGCCGGCTGACGCGCATTGGCAGCAGCATTTAGCGGGAGGCCGGCACGCAGCCCAGCTTCATCATAGAAACAGATCAATGAACCCCAGGCAGCACCGGGCAGGGAGTGCTGAGCAGCCCTGAGCTCAGCCTGCACCAGCCCCCTGCCTCAGTTTCCCTTCTCTGAGGTTGGGGTTGTCCCTGCGCAGGAAGCACAGAGAGTTAAGGTTTCGCATCTTCAGGGCACCATGTAGCTACACCAGGTCTCCCTGAGGTCTCTGTGCTGCAGGCAGCAGTGGGGACAGGACCTACCTGAGCCATCCTGTAAACCAGGGGGTAGGAGAGATCCCCTGGAGCTCTGTGGTAGCTGTGTCTCCCTGCCTGAGGGGAACATGCAGCCCTCAGAAACAGATTAGAGTGTGGCAGAAGGGCTGGTGGGCACTGCCCAAGGCTGGGCTGGGTGCTGGGACAGAACAGGGACAGAATGGGGTCACTGCAACAGCGGCAGCAGTAGGTCCAGGCTGAGAGGAGCACTGGGACACTTTGTGCCCTGAGCCCACAGGTGTCTCTGCAGGCACCCCAGCATGTGGCAGCACTGCCAGCAGCTTCAGCATTCTCTGACAGCGGGTGCACACCTCAGTACTGCGCTGATGTGGGGCCTCCGGGTGCCTGCACTGCTGCCTGGGTCCTTCAAAAAGATGCTGAAGCAGCTCACCAACATATTTAAGCTCCTACACAAAGAGATATATGAAGTCAGGTAGAGCGAAGGCAATGCTATCCCAGCCAGGTTCTCCACATGACCCATCAGGTGCTCTGGGTGATACCATGCTGCACACCTCTCTGTTTCCCCTATAGTAGGACAGGTGCTCAGCAGCCGTGGCTCTCAGATTGTATCCCTCGGGGATGTTTCTGCACCTCAAGGTCAGTGCGGTGGAGCAGGAGTGGTGTGCCAACTCAGGGCTGTGTGCACTGGGCTGAGGCGGAGGAGATGAGCGGCAGCACTGAGGGAGATGGAGCCCTCGGGTCACCTCCCTGCAGGCCCAGGGCCACTCCAGCATTGTGGGTTCCTTCCCTTTGATCAGAAGGCACTGCTGCAGCTCTCCCGCACTGTGGCTCCACGGGCTGCCCCCCTTCCCAGCTCCCAGCAGTAATGAATGGTGCACTGGGGCACAGTGTCAGGAGCTCCTGCTCTGGAGCTCTATCTCTAGAGAGCACCGGGGAAAGCCAACAGCTCTCTGGGCACCAATTAGGTGACGAGGCAGGAGCTGGGATGAGCTCCACCGCGGGAGCTGTACTTGGACTGCATTGATATCAAGGCAGCAAGGCGCTCCAGTGGCATTTGGAGCCCACCCGGCAGTCCGTGTGGCTGCTCCCAGAGCTTTGGCAGCAAGGCACGAGGCACACGGGTGATACGATGGCTGGATTTGCTCCCGGCTGATCCGCGGAGCAAATAAACCCCAGGATTCGCTCCAGAGCAAAAAGCCCCTTACGCGCAGGGAAGCAGAACGCTGTGTGGGAAATGGGTTTACAGCCAAACCAGCCTCTTCCCAAAGCGTGCCTCCACCAGCTGCGGGCTGAATACTAAGCGCAGGCTGCCTTCAGCATGGCCTCATTAGAGTCGTTATCAACAAACCATTTGTCTCCTTGGGAAAGCTGACACAGCACTGGTACCCACCCGCAAGCACCCGCTCCTGAGCGAGAGCTGAGCCTGAAAGCTGAGATGGGAGGTGGGAAAGAAATGGGAAGTGTGGGGATGGAACGAGGAGACGGCACGTAGCATTGGTGGAAGAGGAATGGAGGGAGGTGAATGTGGGGCTGAAGGAGGGGAAGGGAGTTGCCTTGAATGGCAACAGCCCTCATGCAGTGCTCTGGGGAAACTCCACAGTCAGCAGATGTGGGATAACCATCCTCACCTATCAGCTATCTCCATGGGAAGGAGGGCCAGGATCCCAGGATAACTTCAGGCAAGGTGGGGAGGATCAAAGTGATGATGATAAGAAAAGTGTCTGGGATTGAGACAGCACCTGATCTGGGGTCAGGGCGGTTTTTATGCTCCCAGGAAGGAGGGAGACAGCTTCCAGGCTCAGACTGCTTGCAGTCTGGAGCAGGAAACACCTTTTCATTATGCTTGTGTGCTGCAGGGACCCCGTCACTCACCTGGAGCTCACAGACAATGTAAATGATAATGGCCAATACGGGATATTTGCATAAGGATGACAGCTGAAGTCATAAGGTGTGTGGGAAAATAATAAAGGGAGGAGAGGAAAGGACCACACCAAAGGGCTTGGTGAGGATGAGAGATGCATGCAACCAAGGAGGCTGGAGGCAAAGCTAAGGGCAAGAGAAAAGACGTGGGCTGCAGGTGATGGAGAACATAGAGAGAGCACCACTTGCTGTGGGGTCTGCAGGAGCAGGTGGATGGGAAAAGGAGGTACAGGGACCCATCAGCAGGGGGAAGGAGCCCAAAGCAAGGCTAAATCAGGGGCATTGCCAGGAAGAGAAGGGAAAGGGAGATGGAGGGGCCAGGGAGAAGGTAAGACTGGGAGATGGTATGTGGCATGGGAAGGAATGAAACGTGGGAGCACTCGGAACGAGCTGGGAGAGAGTCCCAGGGAAGGGAGGAGCAGGAGATGAGGAGGTGGGGAGATCTCAGGGCAGGAGGATCTCGTCCCAGAAGGGCACAGCAAGCAGAAGGGTGCAGAGCCCGGAGCACCAGCCCCACTGGTTTGCATGGGTCGGGATCCTCACCATGATGAAGTCACTAGCCGTGGTGGAGTCACCATTCCCAGAGGTGTTTGAGAGCCGTGTGGATGTTGCACTGAGAGATGTGGCTCAGTGGTCACGGTGGGGATGCCTTGGGGGTTGGACTTGGTGATCTCAGTGGTCTTTTCCAACCTTAATGATTTTGTGATTCTATGAAGAGGAGGATGCCCTGGGGCTGCCCTTCACCTCAAGGTGCCCACTCCAGCAAACCAGAGCTCTGCATCTCTTCAGGCTTTTGAGAGGATGCAAAACCCACAGAACCATTCCTGAGGTGAGCCATCCTGGGCCCAGAGCTGCCACAAAGGGCAGCAGGATTGCTACCTTCTCTGAGGTCATCTCCCATCCAGGCAGGTCACCAAGCCAAGTACAGTATGTGACGGCCAACAGCATGGTATTGAGGTGGGACTCCCCTGGCATCCACTCAGTGCCAAGGCAAAGAGAAAAGGTTTCTGCCACTGCCTGCCTGCTGTGGAGGTCCTTGTGCACTCGGCTGGCTCCACTGCTGCTGGCTGTGCTCAGAGCCCTGCAGGAAGGGCAGCATGGTAGTGTGAAGCAGCATGGCCCAGAAGGACAGAGGGGTCCAGCAGCCCACCCCTGTGCTGGGCAAGTGGCATCAAGCTTCCAGGAGAGCACTGCAGGAGGGAGAGAGAAAAAGTGGCTGAGACGTGGTCTGAATGCGGTGCAGGATGTTTGCAGAAAGCTCCTGGTCGATAAGAGGTTTTTTATGTTTCGAGGAGGACTCTGAGGCTGCTGCAGGATTTCACAGCCTGCCACCGACACCTAGCGTTCAGNCACAATAGGTTTTAATGTAAGTCACTTGATTTCATGTCCATGAAGGCCCAGCTCTTTGCTGAAGGCTGAGCAAAGCCACTAGACCCAAGTTCTCTTGGGTTTGTTGAGCTTCTCCCAGGTTTTCCTTGCTAACTTCATCCAGAGCCAGTGAGTTGAGGGTAATGTTTCCCAAAGCAATTAAGTGATCTACAAGCTTAAATCATGAGACCTTTAGGAAACATTACTTGTAGTGTTTTGAATGTCCCTAAACTCGAGACAGTTGGCAGAGACAGCAAGACTTCCAGGCAGGAGGGTGCCACAGAGGCTGTGGGCTTGCATTTGCACTCCTTTTTCCCCTGCCAAGTCCCAAAGCCCAGGGTTTAACATCCTCCCTACCTGGCATGTTGTTCCCGTGTTGCTAACATCAGTGATATCTCTGTCCATTTACCTCCTGTGCTGCAGACCAAACAAAGCATTTTCTTGTTTTGGAGAGGTGGTAGCTGAAGCTATGTTCATAGATCCACATCTTTGTCCTGGAGATCCAGGATCTGGGCATGTGGAGGCATTTGTTTCATTGGGCTGGCATCAGTAAGCATACACTGGGTGAGGAAGGTAACTGGGAGGATGATAAAGTGAGTTTTTAGTAGAGATCAGAAGAGTTTCCCAAGGCTCCCTGTCCATGCTGAGAGGGAGAGCACAGTCATATTGTTTTCCCAGGTCCTGAGGTTAAAGAGACAAGGGACAGAGCTGAGGGTGGCAAGAGAACCACCAGCATGTAAGCGAATAGGTAATTAGTCAAGGTGAGGTATGTATACATGTGAGCTACATCATCCCAGCAGTAAATCTACCATGAGCTTTGGGGCATGAGTGGGAAGGAAGTCTACAGGTGAGCTGTGAGAGGACAGCTGCAGACGGTGAGCATCTAGCCTGCAGATGTTGCTTGTCTCTACCTGCTGCAATGGTCCACTTGGCTTTATAACCATAACTCATGCTATGGAGGTGTCTTTTGTGGGCAGCAGGGACGTTTCTAATGTGTGCATTGTCCCACGTAACTCTGGATATGATGTATCTGCTGCTCCCAGAGCTTGCTTTTGCCTGCTCACACACCTGCAACCCTGGATCTGGGTTCCTGTGGACTTATGTTGCTGATTAAGAACAGTCCGTTACTGAAAAAAACATTGCTCCAAAATCAACAGCACCTTTCCAGAGAGCCCACTTCTTGCATTATGTACCTGGAACACCTTGAAGTCCTGCTAGACCATCTGCAAGCTGCAGGATTTACCCAGCGCAGTGAGATGACATCTTGAGTACCCATTTGGTTTATTTCTTTTCTTTCAGAGCTGATATGGGGAACATGGAGGGGGACAGTGGGTTTTGAATGTTCCATCTCAGATTTTAACTGTGCAGAACTGGCCATCAGACAGCAGCTCTGGTCGATATGCAATGCCTTATAGCCTCCGTGGTCACCTAGTGCATGGCCCAGAGCCATGCCCCAACTAACATATGGTGGGATAGGCTGGAGGAGCAGTTGGGTGTGACTGCATTTGCAATACAAATCATAATCTTCACTGAAATGGTTCTCCTCCCCTTGCTCTTTTATCTGTGTTTTTAAACCAAACTCTAACTGCGTGACTTTTTTTTTTAATCTAATTTGCTGTAAGAATTATTGTCTCATCCTAGAAAACTGAAAAGAAAATACAGTATTTTCCCCCCTTAACTGTCAGTCTGGTCTTTCTTTAAGCAGTTTGAGGTGTTGAAGGCCTGGTGTCTCCCAGACTGGGGGCTCAGTATTGCTGGTAGCTCGTACATGTGTGGGCTCATACATGTTTCAGCAGGTTCTCTTGGTTAAGGAAACATACTGGCAGGCTGTTAGGTTTCTCTGTTTCTGTGTATTAGAAACAGCATCTGTGGAGTGATGTGACAGTTCCACCTGCTTGTTGCTGGGCCAGCTAGGACAAGCTTTTGCAGGGCTTTGAACAAAATGTGGTTGTATAGCGACTAAGACAAGACTCCAGTTTCTAATTCCAATTTAAAACCCATTAAGATGTGGAGTTTACATTCCTAGAGTCTGGTGATGAAGACCATGGGGTGTTTTCTTTTTTTGGAATGTAGCAGAAATCCCTTTCTCTTGCCTGGCTGAGTGGCTTTTTGTCCTTGCACTGCTGTACGGAAACTGAAGATGATGATGCAGAATGAAGGCCCCATGTGCCAGGTGCAAGATAAGAGCTAATCCCTTCTTTGGAAAAGAAACATCATCTACATAAGTAAGGCAGATGCAGCCAAGTCCCATCCCACTTTCTGAATGCAGATCTAAGCATGTGAAGAGCTTAAATGATTCCTTTATTGGCATGTCCAGAGCCTCTATTCCCTTGAGATGCTCTAATACCCCAGTTAACCCCTTTCCTATGTTAAAGGGATGGCTATAACCCAAAAGGGATTGGCTGGGTCATGAAAACCAACTGTTCAGCCCAAGGGGAGATGTCATTGATAAAATATGATGGTGTTTTTGCAGTGGGGATCGTGCCTGAGCCCTTAATCACACCGTGTTAGACACAGTGCCTCAGCAGGAACAGTCTCAGCCTTGATCTTGGCCAAGAGATGGGGAAGCCAAGAGCCAGGCTGTCCTCCCGTGCTTTGCCATGGGGAGCAGAAAGCACCCAACCTGTGAGCAGCCTGGTCTCAGCCCTGGGTTATATTACCTGCAAACGCTCTGGTTTGCATCACTCCTCATTTACTGCACCGCCTCTGCAGAACTCCATCTGCGTGACAATTTGATGGCTTACTGTTTATTAAAGTGTCTCCACTAATGCAAAGAGGATAAATATTTTCCTTCCACCTCTCCTCTGCAGCAGGGTGCCTGGTCTGATCCTTCCTCTGCTACCTCTGGGGTTGCCAAGAGGCTGCTTCTCCCCCAGCCCACAGGGAGGGGAGTCAAACCTGAGTTTATGGAGGCAGCGTGCTGCTCTGGCTGGCGCAGCAATTTGTTGCATTCAGAAACTATTTTAATAACCACGAATGACTAAGCACGTTGTTTGGGACTGGTGACTCCTTTTTCCGCTCTTTCTTTGATCTATTTATTTTTAGGCTTCTCTGGGAGGGGAAAAGGAGCAGAGACTGAAAGCCAGAAGACAGGAGAGAGAAACCTTTCCAAGCTGCAGCCCACCTCAGTGCTTGTGAGGCTTGGTAATCCATCAAAGACTTCCCAGGGGGGATCAGGAGTGAGCACTGAGATGCCTGTGGTCTTGCTCTGTTGGGAGAAGCAGGGTTGAGTCCTGCTGATGGCCTTCCAGAAAGCTGGAGTAGGATTTGAGGAGGAAGTTCTTACGGGTGGAGGTCTGAGCTCTCACAGTATACCTTACAGTACTCCATTGTGCTGTAGCACATGCATTTCCAATGTGGGTACAGAATTGTTTTGGGGTAGGAAACACCTTCCTGTTTTGTAGTCCTTGAAGTAGAGGGCTCTCTCTCACATGCATATATGACTTTTAAAAACCCACAGAAAGTAGGAGTATAGAAATAATGCATAATTTTTTAATTATTCTTATCATAGACCTCAAAGCACAGTTCCAGTTCCACTCCCCCCCCCCTGCCATGCACAGGGTTGCCACTCACTGGATCAGGTTACCTGGGGCCCCATCCAACCCAGTCTTTAAACCCATCTTCTTCATGTTAGCATGTGCCCTCCTCTGTTGGTGCTATGCTTCCAGCACCACCCTGCTGCCGCCTCCACATCCTCTCCAATTTCCTTCTCCCTCCTCATCCTCTATCCCTTGCTGACGTTAGGAAGAGAGCAGTACACAACTTCTGCAAGACAAACAAACAACAGGCTCATCCTGGGCTGATGCAAACCTGTTGTTTGCGAGTGGAGGAGCCAATGACATGGGAGAACATGAGACACAGGTGGGGCTGTGCCCCATCCGGGCTGGTACCCATTCCCAGCATCCTCAGGGGAAAGCCATGAAGGGAATTTGGGATTCTGGGGAAGACAGGCAACAGGAAGCCTTTTGTCTCATCCCTCTGGTAGACGCTGGTAGTTACCTGTGCTGATGCTGTCATGTCTCTTAGCCACCTGGTTTGGTCTTTGATGTCCCCTGCAGGCTTGGTTATACCAAATAAACCAGTTCGCCCCTTATATTTCCCCTTCATTGTTTGCCTTATTTCCCAGCGACTATTAAAGACACTGATTTTCTATGGGACCACGTGGTTCCCTGATGATCATTTTTCACCATGCAGAAGATTTGAGTTTTCACTCTGGGGCTCTGAATGATGAGCCAATACCCAGGACCTTGTAATTTGTTACCATTAGGAGGAGAATTAATGGTACAATCAGAAATTTTGTGCTACCCTGCTTATTTACAGGGTCTACATCCAGGATCCAAGCTAGGACTGCCCGTTGTGTTGGCTTTCCAGTTGGTTCCAACACACACAGCAGCACTGTGGAATTAAGGACCTCCTCAGCCCACCAAGCCATGGGGCAGTGGTATATCCTAGGGCAGGCAGCAACCTGCCTGCAAGAGGTTGCATTGCTGCTCCTGGAGGAGGGATGCTCTGCAAGGTTGTAAGCTGCAAAAAGCTGTTCAAGTCAGTTGTTGTTCCTTAACTCAGCACGTTTTGGGCAGGCTTAAAGCACTTAGCGAGGATTTCCCTTCCCCTGCAGGTAATGCCTGCGTAAGCTTTTATTTTATCCAGCTCTTCACAAGCCTTAGTGGCCCATCTGCAGGATTTCTCTGAGCTTTCTCTGCTGCCCTTCTCCAGCTGCCATCACAAAGCCACCTGCACCGGGCTGGCCTGCGAGGTGACATGGTGTGTCCTCCTGAGTGACCTGCCTGTCCCTCCTGCTCTCTGCCACCGCAGCACTCAGATTTGGGTTCCCACACAGCTCTCGTGGCACTCGGAGGCCCTTTTGTAATCCTGTGCCAATGGCCATGGCTGGGTCCTCCTGGCTTCGTCCGTCCTTCGTGGCATCCCTACTGCCCACCCCTAGAGCAGCCACGCACCCTGCATTGTGCCACCCACAACATGAGCTCTGCTCGTTGCCCACAGGCACTAACACTTTTCCATCCATCCACCCAAGGGCACAAATGGCACTTTTTGCCCCACCTCACCCCATGATTTTCTGCCATGTCTGTGGGAATAAAGCACCATTGTCCCTGTGGGTGACACTGGGGCCGGGGGAACCAGCCGGCTGCCCCCACCGGGCTGCTCCTCATTACAGGAGGCACGAGAAGGGCAGTGGGGCCGAGCCCTCCCGCAAGAAGCACATTCGGGGCGCTGCCCACCCCCTGAGTGCCCCCCTCCCTCCCCCCATTCCCCAGCTCCAGCGGCGAGGAAGAGGCAGTGCTGAGCCGGATATGCTGCGGCTCCCGCAGCCCTCCCTGTAGTGTCCCCGCCGCTCCTCCCGATGCCTTCCGAGGAGACGGATGGACGGACGGACGGGCAGCGAGAGGTGCAATGCTTTCCTAATCGCACGGCTACGGAGGGGGGCGAGGGAGGGGGAGGCAGCCTCTTCCCACCCCCTTCCCCATCCCCTGTCCTCATCCCCTTCCTCCTCCTCCTCTTCCTCCTCCTCTCCAGCCACGATATTCTCCAAAAGGGAGGGGGGAGCTGCTGGCAGGTGGAAGGGATGGGGGAATGCAACCCAGGCAGGAATCCCGCAGAGGGGAGGGCTCGGCGAAATAATAACAATAATAACGATAATGACAACAATGATAACAAAACCACGCTGGGAGCGAGCGGGGGGGAGCTGGGAGGACGCGGCGCTGTGCCGCACTGAGCCGCCTCCCGCACTGCCCGGCACAGCCCGACCGCGGCTCCCCATCCCGGGATGGGACAGAAGGCACAAGGCCCGGACAGACCGACAGCCAGAGGGACAGCCAGAGGGACGGACTGACGGAGGACTGCGGGCGGGGGCAGCGCGGCGGTCTGGCAACTCTCCCCGCAGCGCTCCCCCCCCACCCCGCCCCGCTCTTCCCAAGTGCTTTTTGCGCTTTGATTTGATGCTTTCTCCTCGCGTCGCCCCGTGATCCCCCTCCTCGCCCCTCTGTCCCCCCCCGAGATGCGGCCCCGTGCCC
>JACDJE010000032.1:1912721-1932436 GCA_016647715.1 Pavo muticus | reverse complement strand
CCCCCCGAGGTATGACCTCATCGCCGGCGCATTCCCGGCGCGCGGAGCGGCGCGGAGCAGCGCGGAGCTCGGCCGCTGCGCGGCATGCGGGCCCTGCGGAGAGGCGCGGCCGTCCGCGCCCGCCGCACCGGGTCAGTGTGAGCCGAGCCGGGCCGGGAGGGGACTGCCTTACAGGGCTCTGGGAGAGGGGCGCGGTGCGGCCGCGTGTGCGGAGTGGAGCCGCGGAAGGGCTGGGAGGGGGGTGCTGCTCTGCCCCGTTGGAAATACCCGCACGTAGCTTTGCGTGCGTTATTATCTGTAGGGCTTTGCGGTTTAAAGTGCGGGTGGGATCGTTTCGGAGCAAGCGTTAATAAAAAACACCTGCGGGGGGGTGGGCGCAGGTGGGAGCGGAGCATCCCCGGCCGCGGTGCGGGGCGGTACCTCGGGGTGGCGCGGTGCGGGGCCGAGGGGGGGGGTACGGGAGCCGCGGTGACAGAGCTGTGGTTTTCCGATGCTGAAAGGTTCGGAGCGTCGCTGCGCCCCCGGCTGCGAGCGGAGCCGCGCGTGTTGGGCTGCGCGCTCCGTACGGCGCTGCGCTGCTGCGAGCTCCGGCGGCTCTGCGGGCGGTGAGCGCGTTGTGCGCCCCGCTCAAATCGTCCCCTCCGTCCTTCCCTGTACGCGCGGACCGGCCGTCATCTCCACCATTCCCGGACAATTCTCTGCGCGCGGAGCGCCGGTCAGTTTCCCGAGCTCGGCGACGGTTTCCCTTATTGATAAATAAGTTCCTTCTCCTTCCTGCTCTGCCCCCCCACCCCGCACACGCACACCCCTTTCTCCTCCCCCAAAATTAAATTCCTGAGCAACAGCAAAAGCTGATGTCAGTGCCTCGGCTCACATCGGGAAGCTCCGCGCAGGTCGGTGAGGTGCGGGTTATTACGGGGAGGACGCTCCGCGGTGCGGGTTCCTAGCGGACGTTTGGGTTTTCTGGGCACGGTATTGCGGTGTCACCCACGGTTCCCAGGCGGGGAGCCCAGCCCTGCCCCGGGACAAGTGACCCGCCGTGATTCGGGGCATAAAGGCACGGACTCCTTCCAGCAGCGATTGGCAACCCCAGGGAGATGCTGAGCGCTATGCCCGCAGCCCGGGGCCGCGGTAACCTTGCGGGTAGCCCCAGGAGCCCTGCACGAGGCTCACCGCATTGTCTGCACCCGTGCTGTGCTGCGCAGGGCTCGGGCACGGCTGCAGCTTTGTGTTGGAGGGGCCGGGTGTGCGATGCTCGTGGGTTTGGGCTCGGCGGCACTGCGCAGGGCTCTGCAGGAGAGGTTGGTTGGGTCCGGGGCTGGTTCCCGGATTGCCTTTGTGTTTGCTCGTGATGATTCCCAAAGCAAAATGAGCTCTGCGCCAAGAAAACTCTCATACCTATAGCTGGCTGCGTTTAGGGTTTCTTGCTGAGATACCTGCAAGGGCTCTGCAGATGTATTCTCGCCAGTTTTGATGTGCACAGCCGTGCTTCACCCCAACAGGCTTTGAACACCCCGTGGGTTGTTGTCCTTTCCTTGATGCAGGTAAGGGGCTGGGGAGGACCTGGAGCTAGCGTCGCAAGGTGGCCAAGCCCTGTAGGAGCGCTCGCTGCATGGAGATACGGCAGGCACCATGTTTGTGTGCTGGGTGGTTTTGCTGGGGCCAGGCACCTTGCCAAGGAAGCCACTGAGGTGCTGTGTTTGGAGAGGTCGCTGCCTAAAATCCGACGGAGTACGGTTATTATTGTCAGAACCTCCCAGAGCACTGGGTACAGCTCCTCAGAGCATGCATCCTGCAGGGGTTTGGCCCTGCAGCCACCTCCCAAAAAGCCCTCCTGGAGGAGGCTGCGGCTCAGTGGGGTTCTGGAAATAGCTTCTCACAGTACCCACTCTATCCCTTCCCCTGCTCCAGCTGCATTAATCTACTAAATCAAGATGAGGTATGTTAAAGGTGCCTTCTCCTTCTGTTTGGCTCTGCTGCCCTTAGGTGCGCCTGCTCACGGGGATCAGAGGTTGGTCCTTGCTATGCAGTGTGATTGGAGCTGTGATCTGCAGCCCTGGCTGCGCTCAGGTGCAGAGCGCATTCACAGTATCTGGGATGGGAGCAGGAAAAGGAGGTGTTCCATGCTTGGCAGCCTTGATTTATGGTCTGGGCTTGTAGGACACTGCCGTCATCCTGAAAGCAAATCTGCTGGGGAGCGTGGTGATAAAGAAAGGAGCATGCAGGTGCTGGCTCCTGAAAGGACAGCAGGAAGGCTGAGCTGGGACATGTAGGTGATTCTGCCTTCCACTATGGGTTCCACGGCAGGGTTTAGGAGAACTGTCTGTGGAACCCCCCAGGGTTGAGGGGTGAGAACCCCACTCTTCTCCATGCTGCTCTGCAGAGGTGCTCCGCAGCCCAGCGATGCCATCATCCCACAGGGAGCACTTGTGAGTGCTCCTCTGCATCTCGATGCCCTCTGGGTTTTAAAACCTGTTTTTCAAGCTTTCAATTTCTCCTCTGCAGGTACACCTGTCCTGCCTGGTGCAGGGTGGGAAAGGAGGCACCTGATGCGATTACGTGCAGGTGTGGGGAAGGGAGGCGAGTGGGCTGGGATCACTCATCAGATAAGGGGCTAAAATGAGTGCTCGCAATTTTCTCAAGCTTGCTTGCAGAAACTCGCGCATGCGTTGCAAGCAAGGTTAGAGCACAGCGAGGGAGTGCAAAGGCTGCAAAAATGGTGTCAGAGGCTGTCCTTAAAGTCAGGCAGAGCTCACAGTGTGATGGTAGGATGTGTGCTGTGCCTGGCTGTGAGCTGCTGGCTTTGCCTTCTCTTCTGATGGAAGTGGGACAGAAAGTAGCATGCGGCTGTGTCACATCCCTTGGGAATGATGCTCAGTGCCCTGCTGAGGGAGATGTGGCACTTAGGCATGTGGCTCAGTGGGCATAGTGGTGATGGCTCAGTGGCTGGATTTGATGATCTCAGATTATTTTTTCTAACTTAATGATTTTATGGTTTTATGAATTGAGCTCTGGTCACAAGTGAGCACCTCGGTGACTCCATCTCCTCTTTATCAATGAAGTCATGGAAAAGCAAACAGGCTCTTATCTCTTCCAAGAACTGATTGTAGGCTTCCTACCCCAACCTTTGGGTCGGTGCCATCCGTGAGGCTCCTTTTGTTCTCAAACCTCTCTGCTTTGAGCGGGAAGAGGAGAAGCCTGTACCATAGGGTAAAGCAGAGCTGTACTGGGGCCCTGCCTCATAGCTGTACTATTTGATTAATTCTCTGAAAGCCTTCTGGACCCTACTAGACCAGGGAACCTGGGCGGGTGTGCAGCAGGTGGTCCTTTCCTTTGCGTACAGCTTCTGTGTGTTCTGGTGCTGCTCAGGACCTCTGGTTTTCAAAAGTAATTTGTGGTGCCTGGAGAGGCATCTGATGCTCCTGAAGATAGGTGTAATTGGGATTGGGGGAGATTCCAGACTGCGCTGTACGAAGGTGAAATAAGCAATGCCCTTTGTTCTGGGGTTAGAAAACCTTCCTTGGTTCCATCTTTTATTCCCATTCTTCTTACGCCTATTTCCTCGTTTGTTGTGCATGGAAAGTCCAACCCAATGCGTGTGCATGACTTGTCTGCCTTTGTTGTACCTTATTTATCTATTTTTAATCAAACCTTCAGGTTTCTTGGGGCAGAGACCTTGTGTTCAGGTTTTTCTCTGGAGAGTCTTGGGATGCACTCTCACAATTGGCAGAGGGGTGAGTTCTGGGGAGCCTCATTTCTGAGCCTGCTGACAACTGGGAATGGGTCTTTTGGTGACCAGGACAAGGCGACCTGATCTGGTGTTGGAGTTGGCCCTGCGTTGGGAGAGTGCTTGGCCAGGTGAGCTGCTGAGGTCCCTTCCAACCTAAATTACACTGTGACTCTTCCATACCTGCATGCCATCCTGATTCTCCCTGGCTTTTGTAAAACTGGAGAGGGCTTTGGTGCTGACACCTGCTGCTGCTGTCCCTGGAGGAAAGCTGGGAAGGTGATCCTGTGGGACTGAGATGTTATGCTTGGAACTGTTATGTGGGGTGGCAGGGGGACAAACTGCCTCTGCATGCTGGATGGAGCTGACTGCTGGGGGGGAAGGAGGGGGGGGGGAAAGAAGAATGCAAATCTCTGACTGGGCAAAATCTCCCTAGACACATCCTCATGTGAAGCAATTGCTTTTTACCATTAAAAATAGATCGGTGCATTCTCCACTTGCTTGCTGAATGCTGATGCCTGTAATTCTGTGTCATCCTCGCAATCTCTTCTGCTTTGAGCTTGGCTGCCTCTTTGTCTGGCACCTGAGCAGGGTTCATTCAGCAGTAACTGATCCAGAGATAAGTGTGAGCTCTCATGTAGTCTCGCAGGGCTGGAGAAAAGGTGAGGAGCGCTGATCTGATGCCGCTTAGCTGCTCGGCCTGCAATCCTAAAGGGTCATGGCTTGGTGTGTTTGTGGATTCTTAATGGTCAACACCAGTGATGAGTTAGACCTTCTGATATGGAAGCTGGCTAGAGGACGTGGAAGCTCTCTGTATGCCATGGTATATCACTCACATTTGGAACAGGCTGCCCAGGGAGGCGGTGGAGTCACCATCCCTGGAAATGTGCAAGACAAGGGTAGATGTGGCACTGAGGGACAGATCAATGGGCATGGTGGGGATGGGCTGGTGGTTGGGCTAGATGATCTTAGTTGTCTTTTCCAGCCTGAGTGATTCTATGATTCAGTGTGTGGATAGAGGAAGAGCTGCCAAACACTTTGATCCTCCTCTCCAAGTCACCTCAGACTGACCTGATGAAACCACCTGGCAATGAATCATATTAGGCAGGGGAGAAGGAGAGCGTAGGGTAGAGATGCTAGTGTGGGCTTTGCCTGTCTTATGTGCTTTTCCTAGATAAAGGAAATCCTTTGAAACTCATAGTTGGTGCTTTCTTGTTGTGGCTGAGAAAAGAGGTAAAGACCTGGCTGACATGTGCTAATTCATCCCAAATCTGTGAGCAATTTAGCTATTGTGTGCATGCAGGAAGGTTAGCAAGCCTTGAACCAGGTTAGAAAAGCCTTGAAAAGTGTAGGAAACCACCCTGATGGATGTGTCCTTCCATGGAAAATCAGCTCCCTTTCATTTGAGTTGAGTTCTGGGTCTCCTAAGAAGAGCCAGAGTTTCAGTGAGCTTAGGGTGGCATCACTGGGTGTTAGCCTATACTGGCTGGAAAACTGTGTTAGAATCTGCATCTGTACCTCAGCTTACACTGGTTGAGATCAGAAACTGTGTAAAAGATGCCAGAAGAAAGAAAGTCCTGTTATTGTTCTTCAGTGAGTCTGGGAGCCCTGGTTGCCATTCCCATACAGGGACATGTGGCACAGGGCAGATGCCAGCTGGTTTGCCACGTGCTTGCTTCACTTTCTATGTTTCCACCCTTTATCTCACCTGTGGCTGTCTCAGATTTATTCAATTTGTCACTGTCCTTATGAAGTGAAATGGGGATGTTTTTATCTACCTCAAAGAACCAAAGCTCAGCCCAGTGCTTTCTTTTCCTTAGCATGTAGGTATCATGGGAGAATAGTTTGCGGGTCCTGGAAATCCTTTCTTCAGGAGACAAAAACTGCACCCAGCAGGTATTTATGGTGTTTGGTGTCTTAGGACAAGAGATCAGGACCAGCCCTGCTGAAATATCTAACTGCATACCTTTATGGTCTGCTTTTGTCTGGGCTTACTGCAAAAAGGCAGATGAGATGTTGGAGATCACAAGATAAGCCCATGGGGTGGTCTTTGGGCTTGTCCAATGGAAATGCAGCAAAGGTGGGGACATCAGGCAGTGGGAAGCAGGGAAGCATCCCTGGGACTGGGTTCTGCTTCTCCTATGCATCATGTAGAACAAGAGCTAGTGGCTTCAAGTTGCTCCAGAGGACATTCAGGTTGGATATTTGGAAAAAAATTTTTTCCCAGAAAGAGTAGTGAGGTATTGAACAGGCTGCCTGGGGGGGTGGTGGAGTCACTGTCCCTAGAGCTGTTCTAGAAAGGGTAGATGTGACACTCAGGGAAATGGTCTAGAGTGGTCACAGGCATGGGCTGATGGTTGAACTTAGCAGATCTTAGCAGTCTTTCCAACTTCAGTGATTCTGTGTCCTCTACTTTACACCCTGTTGTGGTGTGTGCCAGGCTGCTCAAAGAAGATGCTTTCAGTTCTAAGACATGAACCTGGCTGTCTCTCAGCTTGGCAGGAGGAGGATGGAAATGAAATAACTTTGGTATTAGAAAGCAGCATGCATGGGAGCTCCATCTGCAGCATGGGTGAAGGCAGAGATTAAATGGCTGGCTGGTCACAAATAACCTTTGATCTTGTCTTTTGAGGGCTTTAAAGGAAAGCTTGTGTTTATACTACAGGGGAAAACCATATAAATCATCTTAAAAGTACAAGTCTAAGGAGAAGAGATAGTGGCATTGTCATCTAGACTCCAGCAGTATAGCTTGCTGTTCTTCCCTGTTGGCTTTCCCTGCCCAGCAGCACTCCAGAAATAATGCTGGGAGGAACAAGATCACGACCATTACACACGATGTGAGCAGGCTGGGGGGTGATTGCATTTGCAGCTACAACCCACCAAGCACTGCTGGCACAATCCGTGTTCTGGACCACTCGTGGTGGGCACAGCTGGAATGCAAGCTCCTGCTCCTCAGCATCATCCTCCAGTGATGATGCCTCCCTCCGCCATCCTCTGGTGGTGGGGGCTGCCTATTCCCAAAGCCCTGTCTGCATGGAGAGTTGGGAGGGGCCTCTTGTCTTGGAAAGAAGGTGCTCACCACTTGTGGGAAGCGGTGAACAGGGAAGTGAGGTGAGCATCAGTGGGGCTGTGTGAGGCTTCTCTGTCTTGGGAAAGCCTCTGTGAGTCTCAGAGGGTGAGAACAGGGCAGTGGTTGCAGACGGACAGCACAGTGATGCTGTCTCATCTTCACCTCCTGGGAATCACAAAATGTCTCTCCTCATCCTTTAGCTTCCTCAGGGAAAGGCAGATGAGCAGCCTTTATGTCTGAGTAGTGAATATGGTTAGTGATGGTTTTTAACCTCATTTTAAGGAGGAGAAGACAAAAACATGTATTTTTCTTTCCATCTTAGCAGAGAAATCCTTTGTGCTCTATTTTAAAGGGATATCGAGCAACTGCTAAGTGATTGGCAGCACTTCCAGCGTGGCTACTGCAGGCACCTATGGCTTTGTCCCATTGCCACCACGGGGGATTATTCATGCTCCAAATTCCCCTCCCCAGATGAAAGCTTGCGTCTCTCACCAGGAGATACTATGCAGTTTGCAATTCTAGGAGAAGCAGAAGGGGATCAGTAGATGGGCTGAGCTGCAAAGCAGATGGGATGGAGCAAGGAGAGGCATCCTGGAGCTTCATAATAGCCCATCTTGCCCCGTGCCGTTGGCTGGGCTGGAGGCAGCAACTCGAGCATCCTGCGGGATGTGAGCTGAAGGCACTGCGGTAGCATTGCCTCGGGCCAGAGACGCAGCCGTTGCCTGGCAGCTGCGAGTTTCCAGGGAAACCAGAGGTGCTAACTTGTTAATGAGCCCCGCGTCCCTGATTGCTGCCGCAAAATAATAATAATTAGTAATAGGGCCGTGTTTTAGGAATCCCTCAAACAGCAGGAGCCTGCCGAGGGGAGTTCGCTAAGTGCCGAAGCACTTGAAAGAAAAGAGGGGATGGGGAAGGAGGAAGGGCGGAGAGCTTGGCAAAAGTGCCATGTTTTACATCTTGATCTGTGTCTGGAGAGCTGGGAATCAGCAGGGTCCTGCCAGTGTCCTGGGTGGTAAGCCTGGGTCTGGTGGAAGTTCTTCAGGAACGACTGCTTTCAGGGGTTACTCTGGGATGGCGAGCAGGCATTTCTCTGTGGTGGCAGCCCTGTGGGCATGCTTGCGGATCCCCAGGCTCGCTTACATGATGGAAATGCATTTGAGAATGGTTTGGGTTGGAAGGAACCTTGAAGATCATTTAGTACCAACGCCCTTCTGTGGGCAGGGACATCTCCCACTAGACCAGGTTGCCCAAAGTCCCATCCAACCTGGCCTTGAACCTACAGCTCCTCTGGAGGTTAATGGGATCAGAGCTGCCAGTCCCTGGGATATAATTGTTTCCTTAGCTCTGTGCTCAGGCACGTGTGGGTTCTTCTTCCAGCACCCCTGTAGCCAGGTTTGACCCTTCTTTCAGCATCATCTGTGCGCAGCCTACCTCATAAGGGCAGTTCATGGTGCCTCCATGTTCTCCGCCAGCAGCCAGTCATACCGTTTCTCATCTTCGGCTTCATTTTGTGAGTTCACTTCCTTTGCTAGAAGCAGATTTTTGAGGTTCAGCACGGATCTCCAGAAGTCTTTTGCAGATGATGAGTAGCAGTGCACCTGAGGTCCTTTGCTCTTTGCAGACTGGGAGGCTGTTTTGCTGAAAGTATTCTTCCTTTTCCTCTGCATCTTAATCTCTTCTGTCTGCATTTATTTTGTATGGAAATGGGAAGCAACAGTAGAAAGAATTGGAACAGGGCTAGGAGAAAAAGAAAGCTTGGAGGAATAAGAAGCTGGCCTGCCCAAGGCAGCAAGGGGAGCAGCTGCTGATCTGGGTCATGGGTGGAGGGAAGGTAGGGATCTCCAGAACACAACCACAGGTGGATATGCCAGTTAGTGAGGTTTATGATTGCTGCAAGGACGCGCTGGCCTTCCTGTTAACATCTCCAAGAGAAACTAGACCTGTGCCCTTCCTGTAGCCACACATTTCTGCTGGAGCCTTGTGCAAGATGAGGAATTGAGGAAGTGGCCTCCACCTTGGTGACTGTTGAGCCAGTGCAGGGGTGCATTCCCATGGTCCTTCCTGCCACAGGGACAGACTTGGGTCATGGTGTGTTTGGGGTTTTCTTCTAGCTGACCAAAAGAGGGTCACAGCCAGGGAGACTCCTGGCAAGCAGGTGTCTTAATGCCTGTGCATTAAGTCCTCTGCCCAGCTTTCCGTCCCTCAGCTGCAGCATGGCCCCTCCTGCTTTGCTGTCCCCATTCAGCTAAGCCGTGTGTCCATCTCCTCATTACAGGCACTCTAGGGAGAGGTGGGATTAAAGGATTATGGTAATGTTCTTCAGGAACACTCGAGAAGATTAAGATGGCTTTAATAAACTGATAAGAGAGGGACTCGGCTATGTTTCTGAAACCCTAATTTAGGCCTCAGGTTAACCTTTTCTCCTTGTGGTGGGGGCTGGTATCTGGTCAGTGTGGTGAAAAAGCAGGTCTCTTACTTCAGCAGTGCTCCTCCATGGCCGTGTTCCTTTGCTTTTCCTTGGCATTTGCACTTTGGTTGTCCAAGAGAAGAGCACTATGCAAGTTTAGAAGGACCTAACTCTTCCTGGGCCTTGAGTCTACCAGTGAGGTTATGGCTGCTTAAGACCATGCTCAGTTGGTATCTCCCTCCCTGGGTAAGGCTTCAGGAGAGAGGAGCGGAACGGGCCTACCTTGCACTGCCTCTCTCCCAGGCAGAGCTGGGCACAGGACCTGGCTTGCTTGTGTCACCTCTGTCTGCCACCAGGTCTGACTGGCAGTTCTGGTGCAGACAGATGTGTGTCTGGTTGTTCTGCAGGAGGGTGGCTATTATAGTGCAGAGGGAAAACTCCTCTTGTGTCTTCTCTGACTTCATCTACCCAAGCTCTTGGTCATCTGTCAACGCTTCATGTATGGAAAGCCCCTCTCTGAGTAAAGGAGATCAGGGACCTTCTGTTCTTCCCAGGCCCCCCATAGTTCACCCTTGTTTGTTACATGGGGAGCAGATACCCTGCTATCTCTGGAGATATTGTACAACATGTCCAGTGCATTGGATCACTCCTTCCTCTCACTTCAACCTTTCATTCTTATCCCTCTGCCTCAGCATTATCCCCATCCTTTTTGTCTGTCGCCTTTCTCTGCTCCCTTTTATTTCTTGGATGTAATTGGAGGAGCCAAGAATTTGTAGCCTGCTGTCCTGATGGAGAAGGGAAGCAGAAAGCGATTTAGGGAGTGGGGTGTGAAAGAGGGGGGGGGGGGGAAGCTGGCTAATTTGCATCCTTTCTGAGTGCCTCGGCTCTATAGCCAAGGTACAGCAGGGGGTCTTCTGGCAAGACTGCAGCGACGTAATGAGGTGTGTCATATCCCAGCAGGGGCCAGCCTTGCTCCCTCTCACACCCCCTAATTAGAACTGTTTCAATTTTTAAGCCCCCCTGGAGGAGTGCTGTGGGGAGGGGGAACTGTGAGCCGCCTGCTGTGGGGCCAGGGACAGCGATGCCATAATGCCACGGGGCTGCAAAATGCTTTGTGCCAGAAGGGGCCACCACTATTGCAGCTTTTAGGGGATTTTTCTTTTTTCTCTCTGAGTTGAACAAATGTGTTAGCAGCATGTATGTGTGCAGGGACATCTACTCCCTGCTTTGGACAGCAGGTCTGACAGCCTGGGAAAATAGGAGGGCTGTGCTAATGCTGAGGTTGGAAAGCTGTAGATGCTGAAATATCCTCATATTTGCAGCTGTACATCCTTTTCCTGCAAGCTGGCTGCATCTTCAAGGTTTGGTGATAGGTAGCAGAGGTCCCTGAGTTGGAAGGGACCACTAAAGGCCATATGGTCCATTTCCCCTGCAGTGAACAGGGGCACCTACACTAGATCAGGTGCTCAGAGCCCTGTCCTGCCTGACCTTGAATGTATCCTCAGTTGAGGCATCCACCACCTCTCTGGGCAACCTGTTCCAGTGCTCAGTGTCTTACCTGAGCATCTTTTCTTGGGTGCCTTTGCACCACAAGGGCTTGTGATGTGGGAGCTCGCAAGAACTGCTGCTTGCTCTGAGCAGGGTGACTCATAAGCCTCCTGTAGCCCATAGACTAAATCCTGGCCCTGCAAAAGTCAATGAAAATCTTTACACTGGTCTTTTCAGGCATGGTAGTCATAGTCTTCTTAATTCAAATGCATTTAAGCTTCCATGCAACAGCTTGTGGGTTCTCTCTAAAATGCTTTCTGGAAGAAACAAGGAGAGCCTGGTAATAGTGCTGCTTATTTTCTGAATGGCTGTGGCAGCATTAAAACTTAATGCCATTAAAACAGGCCTGCAATGACGTGTGCCATTAAAACCTAAGAAGAATCCCTGACCGGATCACACTTGTTGACCCCATGAGCTGCTCTTGGAGCAAGCTCAACCCTCCTTGGCTGCCAAGATGGAGCTTCATATCTCCCTCTGTGCATGAAGCCACTTTTAAAGCCTGCACAAGACAGGTACCAAAAAGCCACAAAAAGAGCTTTCATAGAAAGTGTGGCCGTGTCCTTGTCCCACTCTGCTGAAGGCCTCTCCTGAAGGCCAAGCCCTAGGCCCAGAGTAAGAACCAAGTTAAGGTGAGAGGGAATGGTCCTCAGGTTAAGCCAGGGAATGTTTAGGTTGGATATTAGGAAAAAATTCTCAGAGTGTTGAGACACTGGTCCAGGTTGCCCGGGGAGGTGGTGGGGTCACCATCCCTGGAGGCGTTCCAGAACCATGGAGATGTGGCACTAAGGGACATGATTCAGTGAGCATTGTGGGGGTGGGTCAGTGGTTGGACTTGATGACCACAGAGATCTCTTCCAATCTTAATGATTCCATGATTCTGTCATTCTCATCTACGTTGTCCTGCCACCTGACCGGTGTCTCTCTACTCTCCTCTCTCCCCAGGTTCAGCACCATGAGTAGGCAGCCTGGGCACTAGCAGTGTGAGGAGCCCAGCACGGTGCTGCTCCGCTCACAGCTTGCCTTGCTGCTCATCCCTGTGGGGAGACAGGTGCTGGCAGCCCACCCTGCCCTTCCGCCCCGCTCGCCCTAGAGCGGACGGGCCCGTTATGGCCGGAGACAGACTCCCACGCAAAGTGATGGATCCAAAGAAGCTGGCCAGCCTCCTGCGGAACGGAGCGGAGGGCACCCTGGTCATCGATAGCCGCTCCTTCGTGGAGTACAACTCCTGGCATGTTCTCAGCTCTGTCAACATCTGCTGCTCTAAGCTGGTCAAGAGGCGGCTCCAGCAGGACAAGGTCTCCATCACAGAGCTCATCCAGCCCACCTCCAAGATAAAGGTATGGGGATAGGGAATGCCTCTTTGCCCCACTGGGGTTATGTATGCTTGCAAAGCCATTGCTGGCAGGGGCAATGTTGTGCAACCTGCACCTTATCCTGCACCCCGTTGCCTGCTCTCTCCTCTTTGACACTACCTTTATTCTGAGAGCTGGAAGTCCAATGGCCACGGGATTCTCCTGGAGGACTTGTTTATTGCCCCCACTCCAGTGACATTCCCTCTCCAGGCCAGTCTAACAGGTACATCAGCTTCAGGAATTGCCCTGCGCTGGCAAACAAGCCCCAAAGCCTTCCTGGAGCTGTAAGCTTAATCCCTTGCTAAAAACTCTTCCCCTCCCCTCTGTCATCTCTAACTCCATTCAGGGACATGTAATCCTCCTCCCTTGTGACGCCAGGAGCTCTTATCCGGTGTCATGGCATATTATCTCTCCCAGGCTCCTCTCTCTATCTCTCCGCGTTGAATAATAGAGGTGGCTCTGAGCCATGGCTGCCAGCTGAAATAGCGCTGGGTGCCCCCGTGGTGGCCCAGGCAGGGACCTGCCCACCATGAGATGCTGCCATCGGTGAGGCAGTGGAGGGCGCCTTGTCCCTTTTACACCCCAGCGCCCCGGGGTCCCATCGCCTCATCCACCCAGCATCACCAAAGTGGCACATCCCCACTGCAGCACAGCTTTGGCACGGGGACCCCCACCCCTCATTTTGGGGTGTTGCTGCCCCATGCCAGCCCACTCCCCCACCACTGTGCTCCTGCTTTTCACATTCCCCAGCTCCCCCCTGCTTGTAATTTTATGGCAAAGCGAGGGTAATTCAGGCGATTAATCAAATGCTGGGCCCAGCTGGAGCCATCTGCGGCGTGTCCCCCNCCCCCCTTTGCAAACTCCCACTTTGTTTTTATTAGCAGCCATTATCTGTTTATGAAGCAGCAGCAGTCTGCCTCCATCAGTCGCTGATGGCTCCGGCAATGGCAGCCCTCATGCTGGAGCCCAGCCAGTGCCGCGGTGCTGAGCGGCTGGGTGCTGAGCGTCACCACTCCTCTGAATGGAAGCAAACAAAGCCCAATCTCCCTGACCTCCTCCACAGCTCAGCAAAGTGGTGGGCGAGGGCTTGGGATGCTCCTCCAGATGATGCTTGCACAAAGCAGGGCTCCGGTTCCTCAAAGAGGATGGCATTCAACTTCCTTAGGGATGTTCCAGTTTTTCACTGGTACCAGCATGGAGCGAGTAGGATGCTGGTGGAGAGCCCTCAGCTTTATCTTTGCAGTATTGCACCAACCTGAAACTGGCCCCTCGCTTGCTGAGCTCTGGTCATGAGCTTTTCATCTGGCTCGGGAGCACATGTGAGATCATCTTCGGCCCCCTGCCCCCTCTCCGTTTGTACCAATTCTTCAAGGAATGTTTAAATTTTCCAGTCCTGTTCTTTCTAAATTTGGAGCGTCTGTTTACTCCCAGGATTTGGAAAGAATGTAACAGTATCATCAGTGAGAAATCCCTCCCAGGCCTCTCCATCCTCCACCAACCAGCCTTCTCGGCACTACTGGTCCTGGCCCAGATCTTCTCCATCCTGTCGGTGGCATGGCCAGGGTTGCCAGCGATGGCATTTGGTTTCAACCCTTGGTCTTCCCCGTTGAAGGTGTTGGGTTTTCTTGAGGAACGTCTCCAGTGGAGTACAAAGCTTGGGTGCATCCTATTTTTGCCCAAGGCTGTGAAGGTGGCTCACGTGGGAGAAGCAGTGAGTGCAGTTATGGGGAATTTCGGTGTTTGGCAGACAGTGGAGTTGGGAGTATGGTGAGATGAGATTTGTATTGGAAGCTTCATCTTCTTCTTGGTGAGGTCACTCCTCTTCCTAAGGGGTGAGCATTGCCCTCCCCAAGGATCTGAGAAGCAGAGAGAAGGAAAGGCTCTCTCTCATCATCATCACTAAAGTGTAATGATGGCTGCGGAGTTGTAACTGTACAGTGGTCTTGATCTGGAGGGGGCTGATCTCATTCACAAGCCCAGAGCAATTATTGAGGAGGTTTGAGAATGAGGGAATTTCATATAAATCTACAAAAGCCAGGTGACTTAANCCCCCGCCACCCCGCGAAGCCACCGCCGTCCGTATTGGCTGCTGGTGACATCACCCTGCCAGGATCAAGGAGTCGGAAGGGGGGTTTTGGGGGGGCGAGCAGCCTTGCTCCAAGCTGCTCCAGCGATGCTGTGGGCTGGGTGCTTTGGAGGGGATTGCAGAGAATGATTCCTGAACGACTTGAGCCGTTTGCAAATCCCCGGGGGAATAAAGCAGGAATAATCAGTTTTCAGGAGCTGGGAGCCAGCGCGGTGCGGCTGCCCTCCTCCCGGCGAGGGTCACTTCTGCAGTGGCCGCTGTCACGTGGAGCGGCAGCAGCAAAAGCACTGCGACTTTGTAGGGGGGAAGGAAGAGGAGGATGGGGAGGGGGTGCGCAAAGAGTTAACATCAGCTGATGCCATTCCGCCTGCAAGGCTGCAGCTCAGCAGCTGCAGAGAATGCCGCAGCAGGCGGCAGTGGCTCCCAAAGGGTGCTCCTGCAGCAACACGGGTGGCTCTTGTCCTGGTTCTGTCCTGCAAAAGATTGTCCCCAACCTTCACAGTTATCCTGGGGCTGCCAGTGTCTCTATGGAAGGAGCAACCACCTCCTCCCCACTCCTGCATCTTTATGCAGCTGTCTGTCCTTACATGGGGATGTGGTGCTGAGCCCTGTCCGGGTGGGGACAGGGAGGGACAGGGGCATGGCTGGCGCTGGGAGCAGATGGCAGGAAGGGTGACATCAGTGATGCGATTGTCCGGCCCCATTATTCCTCCTGACGGGCCTCCCGCCCTCCTCCTGTTTCCTGTTCTCGGCCAGGGCTGCCAAGACAAAGGCAGCTGGGAGCACCACCGTGTGCCCAAAAGGATGGGGTGCTGCAGAAAGCCCAGCTCAGCACGCTCCTTCCTTGCTTGTGCAACCCCAAAAATCTCAGCCCCGATGGGCATTGGTCACCTTTTGCCTGTCGCTCGGTTGGGCAGCACAATTTTCCATCCAGTGTGACAGAGGGTGCTGCTCACAGCTCTTCGGGATGCTCTGGTTTGGAGGGTAGCAGCAAATGCATATCTCGGGAAAGCTCTGCTTGCTGGGAAAGAAGAAATGGGGAAAATCAATATCCCTTTGTCCTTTCATTGCAATATGCCTATCACCTGCCCTGAAAGTGGGGATGTATCTGAGCCAACCCTCCCCAAATCCTGATGTGTTCTGTATTCCCATTATACACACTTATTTCTTCCCAGGAGCTGCATGGCTGGAGCAGAGCTGTGGCCCACAGTCTGGGCTAAGAAACTGCAGCACTTATCCATTTCCCAGTGAATGACTTTTATATTTTTATTTTATTCCAAGGAATTCCAATTATTACAGCAATAGTCTTCCTTGGCACAAAAATGCACTACCTGCACTGGTTTTGTTTTCAAACCCAATGCCAACTGGAACCATTCAGCTCCTCAGTGCCATTTCAGGGGAAGAGGTTGTGGGAAATTCCTGCTTGGGGGTTTATTTTGAGTTCTGGAGGGAAATGCTGAAAAGTTCACTCCTTTAAGATCTCCTTGGAAAGTATTCCCACATCTTGACCTGTTTTCTCTTCCCAAAACGCAGCTGTCTCTGGGAATGGCTGTAGCAGTGGTTCGAGTCATGACAGCAGTCTACCAGGGCTGTGGGGATGTGTATTTATTTACTGGAGGAGCCTAGCCCTGGAAGCAGCTGCTTTGCTCTAGGGAAAGCCAGGGCTTATTTCTGAGCCCTGTGCCCGGCTGCTTTTTATGTTTATGGAAGTGGTGTTATTTCAGTGGAGTGATTCACTGTGTTTTGAAACATTATGTGACTGTGATGTCTGGAGTAATTGAGATAATAGGAATACCTCGCTCTTATCTTAGCCCAGATCACCTGGAGGGCTCAGACTGCCCTGCAAATGGCAGATAAGTGCCATTTGGAGGTATGAAACCACTCAGTGCCCAGAACAAAATGAGGAGATAAACATGGGAGATACCTCTGGGGGAGGGATGGGCTCCCCAGGAATGCCCAGTGGGTTCCCCAAAGGTGATGTTTCTTCAAGACTTGGGGGCAGAGACCTGAGTGACTTGGTGGGACCATAGCACCTGTGGTAGGAAATGGTTGGTGGTTGAACTCAATGATGGTTGGACTCAATGATAGTTGGACTTGGCGAGGGTTGGACTTGATGATCTAGAAGACCTTTTCCAACCTAGATGATTCTAGGGTTGTGTGAAATACCTGTTCTATCTGAGCCACGGGACTGGAAATGCCAGCACTTCCATGTGTGATGTGTCATGAATCCTTCCTACACAATGCATGTTTTTCTTCAAGTCAAGCTTTCCCTTTTGCCTATTTCCACAGCCCTTGCCCCACCACGCTGGGTATTTGTTTCTGCAGCCAGGCCATGCAAGGCCAGTGCTTGCTTGGCATTTACATCGAGTGAAACCTTATAACTTTAATAAGATGTAAACCGTGTCACACATATCTGCCGTTGCTCAGCAACCCTGCAGTAATGGCCAAAACAAAGCCTCCCCGTGCGGAGGGAACACTAAATCCTATTGTGGGATAATTCTGCTCGGCCAGAGCTGTTATCTCCCCGATGCCCCCCATGGCCATCCTGGCCGGGGTGCAAGCCCCTGCCCAGTCCCCTCCTTGCCTCGCTTTTGGGGAGATGCATTTGTGGTGCTTCAGGCTGGGTTTTCAGGACAGCGTACTGTAGTGGAGGGCAAAGAAAGCTATGAAGAATGTCAGTGGCATGTCCAGAAGTGGCCACTGATTTTACTCACCTTACACAATTTTCAATGTCTTATTTTAAAATTCTCCATCCTTTCCTCTTCTCTCTCCTCCTGCCACTTCCTTCTCTTTCTTCCCTTCGTCCTGCTGACCCACGTGGCCAAATTTGCTTCCCAGTGCCCCACTGATTTCCAGTGGCTGTTCTCAGCCCTGCAGTGAGTGGTACACTCTGTAAAATCCACGTGCACCCCAGTTTTATTGGGATGCAACTCCCATTTCAGGGCAGAGGAGAAGCTGCATAGGATGTCAAAGCAGCCTAGCTGCTGCTTCATTGCAGCTTGAGGGTTGGATCTGCTTTGGGAAGATGTCTGCATGCTTCAGGGTGCTGCAGAAACCTTGCCCTAGGGATTGGGGGAGTATATTTTGAGCACTGTGTTTGTGGCTGTGCTAATATCTATAGCAACTCAAAGGTAGTGAGATAGGGGAAGCAAGTGATAGAACAAAAGGAGGGGAATGTTTATGAGTGCTGCCCAGTTTGAGGAGTCTCATAATGAGGTTCTCATCTTTACTGAAGATATATGCATGGGGAGGGTTGTGCTGATCACCTGAATGGGATCCAGCAGCTCCAACTCTCTCATTTCACTGGGAGTGCAACAAAGCATCACACCAGAAAGGCTTCCTGTGTGGGGGGGGGAATGACTGGGTGTTGTGGCTCGTGTTGGTGCTGGAGTACTCATTTACATCTGTGGGGCAGACACAGATGTGTGGTAACCAAACCATCGTGGTTGTGCTCCCTCTGCAGAGCACCATGTGCAGAAGTGAGTCCTGAGTTTCTCTAATGCCGGTTTTTTGCTATTCCCCACAGGTGGAGGCAGAGGAGCACCAGGACGTGGTGGTCTATGACCAGAGTACACGGGATGTGACCGGCTTGGCTGCTGACAGCTTCCTCTCCATCCTCCTGGGCAAGCTGGACAGCTGTTTCCACAGTGTCTCCATCCTCACAGGTAGGAGTGGAACCACTCAAGGGCGGCAGCAGTGATGATGATGATGATGATGGCAATGATGGGTGATGGTGGTGCTGTTGCACTGTAGGATGATGGCCCCCTTAGTGCGGCTCTGTGTTACCATTTTACTCAGTGCTTATGCAGTTATTGCGGATTTATGGTGTTGTGGCCATATGCTCTGTGATGAGCGTGTTACCTTGAAGGGAAAGTTGAAGCTGCCTCTAATTCTGGTGGCTGGGGGACTGCCTGACTGGCTACTTCCAACCCAAACCATTCTACGATTGTATACTTGGGGTAAATGCCATTGAACCAGAGTTGTGGTGGGGGGAGCAGAGGAATAATGGGAATAAAGCACCCAGGTCTGACAGTTTGAGCATTTCAAAGGCAAGCAAAGACTACAACATCATGCCAAAGATGATTAGCGTGGAGCTATACTGAGGCCACTCTCCGAGGTTTTCAAGGGCACAGCGTGGTGCATAATGCCAAAATGGAATGCAGATTTGGTCACGTCCTGGAGGGAGTCTGCTTTGTCACTGGGACGAGTCAGGAAGGAGCCTCTGTTGCAGACCTAAGAAAATGCCATGCTCTGGTCCCTTCTAAGGATGATGTCACCCACTGACACCCAGCCCATGCAAGCAAGTGAGCATCCCTGGTTTTGACAGCCATCTCTGTTCTCCCTGAATGTGGCACCAGAGACCCCCATGCAGGTTTGTGCCCACCTGCACTAGGTGTGAGATGAAATTTAAGACCCCCAGTTAAAACCCATTTACAGGCTTCTCAGACCTTCCCTTCCGCCCTGCCTTCCCCCTGCCGAAGTCCTCAAAGAACTGCATTCCCGACTGGTAATTGCTGAGGTTTTGGCAAAGCCTCTGCTGCTCCCTGTGCCTCAGGATGGCAGGCTGCACGGCCTGGAGCCTGCTAATGGGGAATGCAGGCTGCTAATGCATGGAAAAAAAAAAAAAAAAAAAAAAAAAAAAGGAAATGAAATGTAGCACACTGGGTCATGGCTGCTGAGTTTTATATGGAAATCATGACTCAAAAACACTGCTGAAAGCATCCAGAGGGAGGCTGGGCACGCTTTCTGACACACGCAGTTTCCTCCTTGCTGTAATGTGGGCAGGAGCCGGGATATTTTTGACCCAGGTCTGCAGTGCCTGGGAGGTCTGAGGGGGATGTATGTGAGGCCAGAGCTTGACCCCTTGCCAGGCTCGAGCTAGGGCCCTCCCTGCCTTGCAGGTGGGTGTGCATTCTGCTGAGGCATTGGGTTCCATCCTGATCTTGCCCTCATCCATGCGGCATCCCTGCGCCTTGGTCTGAGGAGATGGGAGAGCACAAAGAGACATCAGCCCAGGCACCTCATCCTGCTCTAAGCCATCCCACCACCATCCTTTCTCCCCGCCCAATCTGTGGCAGTGGGCATACACTGAAATTTGGAGAAACCCGGAGACTTGCTGAAAGGTGCAGGCAACTGGGTCCTAAGCGTCCCCAAACCAGTGTGCCTGCTCTAAACAGCCCCAAAGCCATTTGGGATCCCCAGCTTGCATTGTCCACATCAAGGACAGGATCCAGGAGTCCCAGCTGGGTGGCTTTAGGTTTATCGCTTTTCATTTGTTTCGGTGTCCCACAGCATCACACTTGGTCCTTGTTGTTCAACATGTTTGAATCAATCTGCTTCAGAGCAGCTGGTGGAGCTTGGGGCAAAGCCCCAGGAACTAAGTGGCAGGAGTGAGGGCAGGGGCTCCTCAAGGGTTAACAGCCCCAGAGCAGCAATTCCAGCAGGGCTCGGAAGGAGGAATCTGAGTCAATAATTCCCAGTCTTGGAAATCATCATCATCTCTTCTTTCTCCACCTCCCCCCCCC